>VWZX01008722.1:0-50287 GCA_013399015.1 Galbula dea | reverse complement strand
CATTTATATCTGTTATTATTATTAAAGCAGTTTTTAGTTTTTAACTTCCAATCCAGTCTCTCCTTTACCTGCCGTGTGTGGGGGTTGGGAAGAGCCCTTAAACCCACCACAACAAGTGATATAAAATGTGACTATGCCAAGCAAACTGCTGAGAAACCATCATCAAGCAACTACCACTTTGCCCATGCCAGCCCATGTTTAGCTTGTGCCTAGGCCCGTGCCTTACCCTGGTTCAACTCCAGTTCCTTCAGTGCCCCACAGCCATGGCATGACTAGGGTATCATAGAATACCCTCCTGGCTGATTCCTCCTGGCAGATTCGATTGTATGTCCTAGGTGCAACCCCTCACACTTCTTGTGCAAAGTTAACCCTATCCTAACCAAACCCAGGGCAGCTTGGTGAAGTACTATAGTATAAAGCTGTGGAGGGAAGAGAGGGGCCTAAAAAAACTGATTAATTTTCAAGGATCACCTCCTCGTAGCTGAGGACTAATGAATCCCAACAAAGAGGAAGTCAGACAAAAATGCCAGGGGGCCTGCATAAATGAACAAGGAATTCCTGAACAAACTACAGCATAAAAACAAAGCCTTGAGAGGGTGGAAGCAAAAAGAGATAAGCTGGGAGTAACACAAGAGAAATTGTCTGAGCAGACAGGGGTCAGGTTAAGAAAGTCAAAGCATTGGCAGAATTAAATTTGGTCAGGGTTATCAAGGACAACAAGAAAGCTTCTATAGGTACATCAGTGATAAAAGGAGGACTAGGTAAATTGGAGAGACATGGACTTAATGAATGGAACAGTTGGCAGGTAAGGAATTAGCAGGATGGTTGCACTCAAAGAATTGCAGTCAACAGCTCAGTGTCCAAGTGGTGACCAGTGACAACTGATGTTCCTCAGGGACACGCTGTTTAATACCTTTGTCAGCAATATGGACTGTGGGATTGAGTGCACCCTCATCAAGTTTGCTGGTGACACCAAGCTGTGTGGTGTGGTGAACACACTGGAGGGAAGGGATGCCACCCAGAGAGATCATCAGGCCTGAGAGGTGAACCCATGTGAGGTTCAACAAGGCCAAATGCCAGGTCCTGCACATGGGTCAGGGCAATGCCAAACACCAATACAAACTGGGCAATGAGTGCATTGAGAGCAGCCCTGTGGAAAGGGACTTGGGTGTGGTGTTGTTGATGAGAAGCTCAACATAACCTTGCAGTGTGCACTGGCAGCCCAGAAAGCCAACGATATCCTGAGCTGCATCAAAAAAAGTGTGGCCAGCAGTTCGAGGGAGGTGACACTGCCCATCTAATCTGCTCTGGTAAGACCTCATTTAGAGTACTGTGTTCATCTCAAGTCCTTAGCCTAAGAAGGACATGAATATGTTGGAGGGGTTGGAGCACCTCCTCTACAAGGGCAGGCTAAGAGTTGGGGTTTTCAGGCTAAAGAAGAGAAGGCTCTGGGGACAGCTTTTTGCAGCCTTTCTGTGACTAAAGATGACCTACAAGAGAACTGGAGAGGGACTATATGAAGAGGCATGTAGTAATACAACAAGGGTTAATGGTTTCAAACTGAAAGAGGGTAGATTTAGATTAGATATTAGGAAGAAATTATTTACTATGAGGGTGGTGAAATACTAGAATAGGTTGTCAAGCTGTCCAGAGAAATTGTGGATGGCCCCTCCCTGGAAGTGTTCAAAGCCAAGCTGGACAGGGCTTTGGGCATCCTGGTCTGATGGAAGGTGTCCTTGTCTGTGACAGGTGCTTGAAACTGGATGATCTTCAAAGTCTTTTCCAAACCAAACCATTCTATGATTCTATATTAAGAAACTCTTCAGCTACCAGAAAGTTTCCTGACAGAATGGATTGCTGTCACTGTCATAACACCCACTAGCACAGCACAGCCTGCCATGGGGCACTCCAACAAGTTCCTCTGCAGATCTACTCATGCTACCATACAGGTTGCTCAAACCTGTGGTACAAGGCCCAGTAGAAGAGGCATGGCGTGTTCAAGGTTACTAACTCCCTAATACAGTTCCTTCTGCAAGGCTTCCAATACAGAGAACAAGGAAAATATCAATACTGTCAAGCTAACCTCAAAAATCTTTCTTTTATTTTCTATTTTTATTATAATTGTTAATCTAGCAGACCTGCAAGTTTGTTGATAAGTAGACAGACAAACAGGCAATACATACAAAAATGTATAGGTCCACATATTTATAAGGCAGCAAACAGCATCATAAATAGTAAAACCTCAATCCATGCTATTTTTCACTAATAACCTAATCTGCTTTCATATTTCTATCTTTATTCTTTCTAGTTTATTTTCTTCCCTAAGTCCATGAAATTATCTAATTGGGAGCTAAGTGAAATCTTTATTGATCTTTTTTTTTTTTTTTTCTTTTGCATTGCAATATGACACATCAGATGAGAAGTTGAAAGTGTTGAAATTCAAGGGCAATTTTGTGAAGCTTAATGGTCTTTCCAGTGGATAACCACAGCATCTTTTCATTAACAAACAAGCTATCATTGCTTTCACTTTTTTTTCTTCAGTCATTAAGGTGGTAAATAAAATAAAACTTGTTAATGCTGGTTTGTGGGAGCTTCCTGAGGCTTAACATGCTGAAAAGAACAGATTAACACTCTTATCGCTGTCTTTGCATGTAGCTCACAAATGATACACTTGAATCTGATTTGCTGCAAAGCAGTGCAGATTCCTGTAAAAGAAGCCATACAGGTAAGATACAAGCACTAAAAATAAAAATATATTTGTGAAAGTCTTTGTATAACTTGTAATAAAGCAAGAAAATTTGCATTACCCCCATACATTCCACCTTTTAAAAAATATAAGTCCCTGGAGACCATCAGTCAAAACCATTGAAAAGACAAACATTTATCTGGAAAACGTATTTGACAATAAAACCTTAGAATTGTAGCTACAACTGGCAAATTCAAGTCTGTTATAGGTGGCAGTAGCCTTACTAAAGGGGGAAAAAATCATAATTTTTGTAATGTTCTATTGTACACCAGGCTGTGTTAATCTTGGACATAGTATGCTTCACTGGAAGATGGAAGGGAATTGCATCAAAACCTGCTGTTGTAATTTTGTAAAATAATCAAATTCATGATTTGTTTTAATTGGAATAAAAAGAACCTAGAAACCAAAAGAATAGAGAAGGAGTATTGTTGATTTGCATTATGGAAAGCACTTCAAGCAGACACTGGAAATCTTTCAAGGATTGCGTGATGGCTTCTATTTTTCTTTCTCAAAGTGAAGGTTAAGCATGCTACTTGAAATTCCCTGGGGACTTCAAATATAACCCCTTAGAAAGGAAAAATATAACTGCTAAGTTTTTTTCTTTCTTCTGTGGATCTGTTCTTTGCTTCTACATCTCTCTCCGCCTAAATTCAGCAGGACCCTGAACTCTTCCACATACCATCTTCTAGATGTTGCATATCACTCTCTACTGTGCTCTGAATCTGTCCTGTGCTCAAAATTGCTAATTCTGATGGGGAACATTTTAGGCAAGATTGTGTTTATGTGACGCTGCCATAATACAGAATAAAGCATCATTGACAAGTAATGTCCCTTGGGAGTCTGTACTTGGACCAGCTTTGTTTAATATCTTCATCAATGACAATGACAGTGGGATTGAGTGCACTCTCAGTGAGTTTGCAGATGACACAAGTTGAGTCGTGCGGTTGACATGCCTGAGGGATGCAATGCTTTCCATAAGGACCTGAACAAGGCTGAGATTTGGGCCCAGGTGAACTTAGTGAGGTTCAACAAGGCCAAATGCAAGATATTGCATGTGGATTGGGGCAACCTCTAGTATCAATACAGATTGGGGGATGATGGGATTGAAAGCAGTCCTTCAGAGAATGACTTGAGGGTACCAGTGGCTAAAAAGCTGAACACGAGCCAGCAGTGTGCAGTCACAGCCCAGAAAGCTGATGATATCTTGGGCTGTATCCAAAGAATCATGGCCAGCAGGTTAAGGAAGATGGTTCTGCCCCTCCACTCTGCCTTGCTCAGACCCCTACTGGAGTATTGTGTCCAGCTCTAGAGTTCTCAGCACAAGAAGCGCTTGAACCTGTTGGAGTGGGTCAGAAATGATCACAGGGATAGCACACCTCTCCTATGAAGAAAAGCTTAGAGAGTTGGGATTCTTCAGCCTGGAGAAGGCACCAGATACTATTACAGCTTATCAGTACTTAAAGTGGGTTTATAAGAAAGATGGGGAGAATCTTTTTACAGGTTTTAAACAGCAGACTGTCATTTTTCAGGTGAAAAGGTTCTTTCTGATTTTTTTTAAATGCTCCTTGCTTTTGTGTCGACAGTTCAAATTTTTTGATTGAGTTGTACTAAATTTTACAAAAATGTTTGCTGAAGGAGGATAACTTGCCAATTAGCAGTTTCATTTTTCTCTCTTTTTTAATTTTATAGACTTTATGAAGGTAGCTCTACTGTGGAATATTATTCTGTAACTGCTTTTATTCTGTATTCTCCTCAAGTATCACACAATGATTACCATTAGTGATTCCAGGCTGGACAGAAGCATGGCTGGTCTGTATGGCAATTCTAAAAAAAGTTACATTATCAAGTTCTAATTTAAAAGTTAATTGTTTGAAAGGATTCTGAGTATGGAAGTGAATGAAGTGAAGAAACTATCTTATTCCCCTTCAGATGAGTTCTTTAACAAAAAAATTAATGAAGTAGGTAATAAGGTATGCTAATAATAGAAACATGGATGCAATCTTAACTCTGTCACCTAAAAAGTTTTCTACACTTCTAAATAAGCTGAGATTTATGGGGGTTTGGGATTGTTTTGTTTTGATGATAGAGATTCTACTCCTAGGGAGAAAGTGATTCAATTCAGGGCATTTAATCCTAAACTTGAACAACGTTAAAAAGTTGCGTGTTAGAGCAATGTTTCTATACAGATTAAATCAACCTTAACAAGAGTTTTACTTGTATGGAAAAATGCCACTTGTCTTCGTTTGAGTTAGAGTAGAACTAATTCTTTTCAGTGATTTTACATTTCAGCTAAGTAACTACACTTTCTGAAGTTAAAGGCACGTATTTTCAGACAGTGTCTCCTTCTAGTAGTACTAAGATGATGTTGAGAGTTACTACCAAGGGTTGGTGTGCAGACCAAGGTCACTGCTAAATGTTGTGTACTGCATTAGGGGTTGAAGAGTGAAAGGTTGTACCTGCAAGGAGGAGCAGGCAGTTCAGGTGACCCTAAACTGACTATTTAGGTATTCCATTCCATATATGTAATATTCAGTATAAAGCTGAGGGATCAAGAGGGTCAAGCTCTCTTCTTCAATGGCCAGCATCCAAGGAAGATTCTGCCTGTTCTACCTTTGATCTTGATCCTTGAGTTCCTGAATCCAGTCCCTGAATCTCATTCCCATCTGCCATTGAGTCCACTCTGGGACTTCTCCCACAGCATCAGTGGTCATGGTGATTTAATTGCCGTCATGGGGGGGTTATGTTTGACATTGGCTTTGTATGTATTTATAGAATCATAGAATTGCCAGAGTTAGAAGGGACCTTAAAGATCATCGAGTTCCAACCCCCCTGCCTGGCAGGGAAACCATCCACTAGATCAGGTTGCCCAGAGCCCCATCCAGCCTTGTCTTAAAAGCTTCCAGGGATGGGGCTTCAACAACTCGCTGGGCAACCTGTTCCAGTGTCTCACCACCCTCATAGTGAAGAACTTCCTCCTAAAATCCAACCTAAATCTACCCTTCTTTAGTTTATATCCATTCCCCCTCATTCTATCACTACCTGCTATCCTAAAAAGTCCCTCACCAGCTTTCTTGCAGGCCCCCTTCAGATACTGGAAGGCAACAATAAGGTCTCCTCGGAGCCTTCTCCTCTGCAGACTGAACAATCCCAACTCTCTCAGTCTGTCCTCGTAGGAATCACAGAATCATAGGATTATCAGGGTTGGAAGGGTAGTCCAAACCACCTACAGTGAGTAGGAGAGGTCCTCCAGTCCTTTGATCATTCTTGTGGCCCTTCTCTGGACTTGCTCCAGCACCCCCATATCCCTCTTGTAATAGGGGCTCCAGAACTGGGCGCAATATTCCAGGTGAGATTTGTATATATTTAATTTTATTGTTATTATTTTCATTTGAATAGTTTCAGGGTTTTTTTCCAATTCATAAATCCCTCTCCGTTACTCCTTTTTTCTTCTCTGTGGGAAGGGAGAGGGTTTAATAGAGAGCGTCCGTCACTCGTTTAGCAGCCTGTCCAGCCCTAACACTTGGTATCACTGTTTGTTTCTTCCCCCACAGTTTTGAGCTTTGTTTTCTTAATGTACAGTTATAACAATGCTTTAATATAATAGGTGTGTCTAAGAAAGAGCTGTGGGGTTTGTCTTAGGTTATTTTAATAATAATGTGAGTATATCTATTAAAAAAAAGAAATCACAGAATCATTAGGGCTGGAAAAGACCTCCAAGATCACCACATCCAAATGTCAACTATCACCACCATACCACTAAACCATGTCCCTACGTACCACATCTATACCTTTTCAGAACACTTCCAGGGACAGTAACTCCACCACTTTCCTAGGCAGACGGCTCCAATGCCTAACAACTCCTCCAGTCGAAAAAAGTTTCCTGATATCCAATACAAACCTCCCCTGCTGCAACTTGAGACAATTTCCTCTTGTCCTCTCACTGGCAACCTGGGAGACAAAAACGACCTCCAACTCACTACAACCTCCTTTCAGGTAGTTGTAGAGAGAGATGAGGTCTCCCCAGAATCTCCTTTTCCTCAGACTAAACAACCCAAATAACTTCACTTGCATGATCTGGGGTTGCCTGCAACTTCAGAGCAAAATTATTTTTAAACAGGCATTTTGCTTCTTGTGCCAGGAGATTAGTCATGCCAAAGTGCTGCACTATCACAGGTTTGTTTGTTTTGATTGTTGATATACTGATTTGAGTTTCCATTGTTCTATTACTGTTTTAATTTCCCTAAAAAAACCCCAGTTTCCTCACCAGACAAGATTAATTTTTCTGTGGAAGTCAATTTGGATTCTAAAGTTGAAAATTTATTTTTCTAAAATACTGGGTGAGAATATGACAATTCCTTTTATTCTGTACCACTTTATTTTCACACTACTAGATTTCACAGTACTGTGAGAGACAGATATCAAAGGAAACCATTCACTTAGATCTTTGTTTTGTGCTGTGACAAGCATATTGCCGAGACATTAAAGTACAAGATCCTTATTTTTATTTTTTATGTGAAATACTTAGGAAGGGGAGTATAGAAACAATCGCTAAAAGAGTTATGATGCTAAAAGTACAAAATAACTAATAGAAGATATAAATGTTAAATTTTTTCCAGACTTTATTTCCCAAATATGGAGGGTTTCTTCTATATTCCATGTTGTTTAAATTGTCTGATTTAAGTAAAAATTTTTCTATTTATGCAAGCTGGTAGAAGATGGGTTCAATGGATGGACCACATGGTGGATAAAGAACTGCCTTGATGGCTGCACCCAAAGAGTGGCTGTCAATGGATCCATGTCCAGGTGGAGGCCAGTGACAAGTGGAGTCCCTCAAGGATCAGTTCTGGGACCAGTTTTGTTCAACATCTTCGTCAGCAACGTGGACAGTGGCATCAAATGCTCTCTCAGCAAGTTTGCTGATGACACCAAGCTGTGTGGTGCGGTTGAAACGCTGAAGGGGAGGGATGCCATCCAGAGGGACCTGGCCACGGGAATGAAGAGTTTGGAAATATTGTTTCTGTATTAAAAGAGATCTCTGACAACACCAGTGATACAACAATCATCAGTTTATTATTGCTGATATTGGTAAATACTTTCCCAATCGATTTCACAGAATCACAGAATGTTAGGGGTTGGAAGGGACCTTGAAAGATTTTCTAGTTCAACCCCGCTGACTCAGTAGGATTCCGTAGACCAGGTCACAAAGGAACATATCCAGATGGGTTTTGAATATATCTAGTGAAGGAGACTTCACAACCTCTCTGGGCAGTCTGTGCCAGTGCTCCGGCACCTGAACTGGGAAAAATTTTTTTTTGGTATTTCACATAGAACCTTCTGTGCTTCAGTTTACAGCATTGCCTCTTGTCTTGTCACTGGGCTTCACCAAGAAGAGCCTGACCCCATCCTTCTGACACACACCCTTCACATATTTAAAAGCATAGATGAGGTCACCTCTTAGGCTCCTCTTCTCCAAGCTAGAGGGACCCAGCTCCCTCAGCCTTTCCTCAGAAGAAAGATGTTCCAGCCCCTTCACCATTTTGGTGGCTCTGTGCTGGACTCTTTCCAGCAGTTCCCTGTCCGTCTTCAACTGAGGGGCCCAGAACTGGACACAATATTTCAGATGTGGCCTCTCCAGGGTGGAGTAAAGGGGGAGAAGACCCTCTCTTGACCTACTAGCCACACCCCTTCTAATCCACCCCAGAATCCCATTTGCCCTCCTGGCCACAAAAACACACTGCTAGCTCATGGTCATCCTTCCATCTACCAGGACCCCCAGATCCCTTTCCCCTTCACCGGTCTCCAACAACTCAGTCCCCAACCTAGACTGATACTTGGGGTTGGTCTTTCCCAGGTGCAAATCTTGACACTTGGTCTTGTTAGATTTCATTCAATTTCTCCCTGTTCACCTCTCCAGCCTGTCTAAGTCTCCCTGAATGGCAGCACAACCCTCCAGTGTGTCAGCCACTCCACCCAGTTTAGTGTCATCAGCAAACTTGCTGACAGCACTCTCTGTTCTCTCATCCAGGCTGTCAATGAATAGATTGAAAATTACTGGTCCCACTACTGACTCCCGAGGGACTCCACGAAGCACAGGCCTCCAACTAGACTCCATCCCCTTGATCACAACTCTCTGACTTCTGTGAACTGTGAACCAGTTCATAATCCACCTCACTACCCAATCAGGCAGACCACACTTGCTCAGTTTACCTGCAAGGATGCGGAGGGAGACAGTGTCAAATACTTCACTGAAATCAAGATAAACCACATCCACTGCTCTACCATCATATCTCCACCTGGTTATGTCTTCATAAAAGGCTATCAGTTTGGTCAAACATGACTTCCCCTCGGTAAACCCATGCTGAGTGCTCCTAATGACCCCCTTATCCTTGATATGCCTAGAGACAGAGTCGAGGATAAAGTGTTCCATCACCTTTCCAGGGATGGAGGTGAGGCTGACCAGTCTATAGTTACCTGGGTCCACCTTCTTGCCTATTTTGAAGACTGGAGTGACATTTGCCTTCCTCCAATTGCCAGGCACCTCTCCTGAACCCCTGGATCTACCAAAGATGATGGAGAGTGGCCAACCAACTCTCTTGGGCCCCTTTATATTCTTGTACTCTGTCCTATGAGATTTCCCCTAGCAATTTCTTGAAAAGATCAAAGTTGGCCCTACTGAAGTCTAGGGTTGTGAACCTACTTGGTATCCTGTTCCTACAGCAAAAGATCCTGAACTCTACCATCTCATGATCATTGCAGCCAAGGTTGCCCTCAACCTCTATCTCTCTAACCAGACCTTCCTTTTTAGTGAGTATCAGGTCCAGCAGCATTCCTCTCCTAGTGGGCGCATCCTCCATTTGCATCAAGAAGTTATCATCAATGCACTGGAGGAACCTCCTGGACTCTGAATGACTCGCTGAGTTGTCCTTCCAGCAAATATCTGGGTAGTTAAAATCCCCCATAAGAACCAGGGCCTGTGATTGAGAGGCTACTGTCAGCTGCCTGGAGAAAGCTTGCTCATCCTGATCAGGTGGCCTGTAATAAACACCCACAAACAACCCATTTTAACCTGCCCCTTAATTTGCACCCATAAACTCTCGGTTCTCCCCTTTTTCACACCCAGACAGAACCCAATACATTTCTGTTGCTCTCTTTTGTAAAAAGTAACCCCACCACTCCTTGTAGATCTGTCTTTCCTAAAAAGGACATAGCCATCCATGAGCACGTTCCAGTCATGAGAGCTGTCCCACCATGTCTCTGTAATTGCCACCAGATCATAACCCCTTGACCGCACATGGATTTCTAACTCCTCCTGTTTATTCCCCATGCTGTGTGCATTGGTATACAGGCATTTCAGGGAGTGAGCTGAGCATGCCAATTCTACCCTGGGTGGGGGGAGGCCTTCCAGTTTGTATTAGTACTAGCACTAGAACACTGCCCTACTGGTGCAGACCTTGTCAATACTCTAAGTGTGATCCCTAAGCAATGAGTGATGTATCTGGTTTAATGGAATTTAGTTGGTAGATTTATATTAAGAAAAATTATAAACTAAGCTACATTAAGTATCCATATGTTTCGGTACTGTTTACAAAATCAAATCTTAAAGAAAGTACAAGCTGTTCTACTACTTGGTATTCCCACAAGCTAAAGTTTTAGGATTTTTTATTGTAAGTTTTAATGTTATAATACATTTTCTAACTCATTAAAATGTTAATGATAACTTTTAACAATTAGTAAATTAAAAATGTTTTTAACATTCTGCTTCATGCAACAATTTTGATACTTCTTCCTGGTCAATTGTTATATACTTTTCCATGGCCTATTAGCAATTTATGCAAGTTTAATTTTGTACTTTTACTTTTCTGATTAAAATAACTTTACATATTTATTTTCATAAGAGATTATTCTTATTAGAATCAGCTTTGTGTTTTACACTATTGTTTTTTAAACTTTTATAAGCATTTTTTGTCCTTTGCAGCATTTTTTTTTAAAATAGAATTTATACATGGGAAGTGATCCTCAAACAGGTAAATATTGTTAGATCATGCTCTACTTTGCCTATCTGTTCTGTTACAGTTATTGGTTATGTTAATAATATATTTATAATGACATTTAATGGCACATACATGAAAATACATAAAATATGATAATGTGTTACAAAAGAATTTGATTTAATACATGAAAAATATAAATCTGAAATTGCATTTAATTCTAAAATTTTAGATCTTGGTTAGTTAATTAGTGGTATATCTGTTTTACCAAGGTGAGAATAGGTGTGATTGGCTTTTATGCTTATATAATTAATTCATTATTCTCCTAAAGAGAAATCCAAATTTACAATTACCTAACTCTTTCACTGCAGTAAGACACAACTTGACTGCTTGAAGCAACAGTGACATCTGTCTTTGGACAACATAAAATTATATCTTTATTTTATATTCGTATTGGGTACTTTTGGAATAAATCAAGTATGTGGTTTTAAAAGGTATTAGAAGAAAGTTTCTGTTGTTAAATCACAGAATGTCAATGGTTGGAAGGGACCTTGAAAGATCATCCAGTCTAATTCCTCTGCCAGAGCAGGATTCCCTAGAGTAGGTCACAACAAAGCTTCCCTGACTTGGAATCACACCCAGGCCCCAGAGGTGAGAACGCCAAATCCTAACCAGTAGACCCACCACCCAGCCACTAAATGGGACTCTGAGACCCCCTTCTTTTTAAAAAAGAAACCAAAATAAACCAAACCATAAGCTGTACACAGACAAAGTTAATCTCTGAACCTCAGGTTGTCTCAGCAGTAGGACAGGAGAAAGATAATTCCCTATCTCATTGGTGAGATATGTATATAAGTATGTGACATGTGCAGTGTATAGATGCCATAATTCTTATTAATTGTTTGCCTTTGCATGCGAGTGTTGGTCTGGCTCTTTCATAATCTATGTAATCTTCTGTTGTATCTTTTGATATTTGGTTTTAATTACTCATTCTTTATGGGCCACAATAGTCAATCCTCATGTAGAAAGTAGGGGTTTTTTTCCTAGATATTCCCAGTTTTTTTGAAGTCCTTTTAAACTACTTTTTATCCAAAGAAAACTGTTCTATGAAAACTGTTGGTTTACTATGTGGTTACTGCAGAAATGGTCTCTTTCACTCAGTACAACATCACATCCCATTTTATGCCTGCATGCATCACAAAATAAAACATAAGCCAATTTTTGGTACTCTTAAGTGTGATGAGTCTCTTCTTGGGGCGTAGCATCTGTCCTAGAAGGTTCTTTGGATTTTTGCTCTGTAGTGAGTTTTGTTTCTTGTTGAGGGATCCCTGATCCCATTTGTATCTTCAGATCAATTTAGAGACCTTAGTGACTACAG
The DNA here is from genome assembly GCA_013399015.1 of Galbula dea. Taxonomy (NCBI): domain Eukaryota; kingdom Metazoa; phylum Chordata; class Aves; order Piciformes; family Galbulidae; genus Galbula; species Galbula dea. Next base: position 38,175 of record VWZX01008722.1, on the reverse strand, counting down.
AAGTGCACAGTGTCTTTATCACAGAATCACAGAATATCCCGAGTTTGTAGGGACCCACAAGGAGCACTGAGTCCACCTCCTACTTAGGCCCAGGACAACCCCAAAGTCACACCATGTGTCTAAGTGCCTTGTCCAAGTGCTTCTTAAACTCCATGAGAGTTGGTGCCATGACTGGAACCCTGGGGAACCTGTTCCAATGCTCCACCATTCTCTGGGTGAAGAACCTCTTCCTGACATCCAACCTGAACAGCACAGCTTCATGCCACTCCCCTGGGTCTTGTCACTGGTCACCAGAGAGAAGAGATCATCACCTACCCCCCCCTCTCTGGTGCGGAAGTTATAGACCACAATGAGGTCTCCCCTCAGTCTCCTCTTCTCCAGGCTGAATGGACTAAGTTATTTTAACCATTCCTCATAAGGTTCCCCCTCCAGACCCTTCACCATTTTTCTGGCTCTCCTCTGGATGCTTTCTAACAACTTCATATCCCTCTTGTATTGTACTGCCCCAAACTTCTGCACCAGTGCCAAGTAGAGTGGGACTATCACCTCTCTCGATCAGCTAGCAATAGAGTGCTTGATGCACCGCAGGACCTAGTTGGTCCTTTTGGCTGCTAGTGCACACTGCTGACTCATATTTAACTTACTATCAATCAAAACTCCTAGATCCCTCTCTGCAGTGCTGCTTTCCAGTATCTCATTCCTCAGGCTGTAGATTGATTCAGGGTTGCCCCTTCCCAAATGCAGAACCTGACACTTGCCCTTGTTCAACTTCGTACAGTTTGACACTGCCCAGTCCTCTAAACTATCTAGATCTCTCTGCAGAGCCTGAGTTGGCCTGACTCTGTTTTCTTTGACATTCATTAAATGTCTTCAATATTTTCAGATGGCTCTATATAGAATCAGAATTTAATGGCCCTTCTACATTGTTTAATTCCTGAATTTTTCTTTACCTACCTCTGGAAGTATTTGCAAATTTATTTGCAGCACTCCAAACTTCTTGAATATTGGAGTATATAGAATGGAACACAATACTATCTAGGACAATAAAATTAGTATTCCTCTGGAACAAGATTTTCCAACCACCTCCTCATTCATCTTACCATTTTGGTGATATTTCTGTTATATTTGTTATATCTATTTCAACACTATTAATGTTTTCAGTGTACTTGCTTGCAGTGACATGCCAAGACCTTTTCCTGAATAGATAAAGTTAATTATAAACCCAACAATGTATATGACTTATGCAAATTTTCACAACGTGACCTGACTTGTAAAATTTTACTCTGGCATTGTGCTGACAAAGTTCATGATATTGTTAGGTTCCACTGGAGTTCACTAATTTAAAAGACTGGTATAATTATCAAATTTTGCAACATGCCAACATATCCTATTGTCCAGATTGTAAAAAATGCATTAAATTGTGGGGCAAACCCACAATTTTTAACAAAAATTTTTCTGTGATGACAATTATTCCTTTTATTTCCTTTTATCTTAGGATATTTTAACACATAGTGTTTCAGCAATGTTAACTAACTGCCTATCTTTTGCCACATGCTTCCCTCATACACCTGGGGAGGCTAGTGTTATCTCTGTTTTGCATGTAAGAAAACTAAGACAGACAAGCCAGAATAAATGAGACATCTCACAGAGGAATTTTGCACAGAGAGAGAGTAGTAATTCTTTGCCTTTAATTTATGGAAGCTTTTCTTACCACTTTTGAACTATTTTGGGGGGAATAAGTTCTGAGTAGGGATCTTGCAATCTGCAAGACACTGCTTGAGAGAGTACACAGTGACATTCTTGATAGCTAGGCATCACTATAACTTGGAGTCCTGTTGGAATTGTTCATTTCATATTATTACAATGAGTGCTCACAGCTCTCCATATTATTTTTGCTTTTGTACTTTTGCTCCTATAGAAACTGTGCATTGAAAATGGAGGTATTTGTCTGTATAGGGTTAGTTCTAAGAATTTGGTACAGAAGACCTAGCACTTTCAAGTGTCAGGTTCTAATGTAGTTTAATGTATTTATTTACACTCTGGATGGGAGGATATGCAGTAGCGTGGCAAAATCTTGTAATTAGTCTGGACAACTTAACACATGCTGGAAAGCCATACATAATCTGTCTATTGTTTTTTGCTATCTACTCCAAAAAAATTATATCTGAGAAAACAGAAAGTCTTTTGTTAAAAAGCTAACAACTAGGAACTCCTCTGTCCGTAGTTTACTTGATTAATTTAAAGCTATATGGTTTTCAGATGTAATTCTTCTCATGTACAGCCTGTAGGGTCTACTCATTCCTCACAGTTGTGAGTTTGGTGTTTAGGTTCAGTCCCCCCATCCCTTTAAGGTCAGCTAAAGCAGTTTTAGTACATGTTCTGTGGTTATTAAGGAACATTATTACATATATTTATATATATATATTATATACATATAGAATAGGACTTATCATATAATATGATTGTTATTGTTGATTGTATGATACTTATGAAAAAAAAGAAGTTAGTAGGAGAATGTTAGGCTTAAATGATTATATTTCTTCAGCTTACAGATATCAATGACTAAGAAGAAACAGAGCTTTGATTTTGATTTAATTCTAAAACTTTGGATATTTTTAGCTAGTGATGCTGTGTTGGTCTTTTTAGTATATCTGTCTCCTAACTGCAATGCTATTTGATTGTACAAGGTTGGAGAGAACATAGTAAAAAAGCTGTTTTCCTCTTATTAGTCATAATTTTGTGAATCCTTTCAGTTTCATACAGTATCCCATTTTTTGGGTATTATAATGCTGCCTAAACCTTATTAATATGCAGCACACAATGGTAAATTGGAAAAATCTATGAAAGATGATGGGATTATGCTGCTATGAAATTAATGTGTTTGGAAAGAGAATCTGTTCTGATATTTATTGTGTTTCCATAATGAATTCTCTCAGTCAAATCTTTTGAAATATATACTTCCATTTGAATGACATTAGCGTTTCTTTTTTATTTGAAACAATTTCCCTTCACAAGGAAAATATTAAATATCTTAGACCTCCTTTTATGCCATTTGTCAAGCTGCATAGACTGAGACAACTTTGTCACCTAAAGAGTAACAAAAGGTTGACCTGAAATACAGCATCACTCTCTTCTCTGTTTCAGTGCTTGTAATGGTAATATTTTTATTTGTCTATTTTATCAAAAAAGCCCATCCATCAATGATAATAACAGCACTTGCATAGCAATTATTTGATCAGTGGGTGGTTGAGGAGAGTTTCTATGTTCCACCTGTGTTCTAGTTTTTAATTTGATTGCACTTTTGACATTAACTTCCCTGATAAAATAGATACATTTCTCCTTTTATCATTTGTGGAATTCTATTAATTGAAGGTAGAAGGAGAAAAAGGTAGGTTTATTTGCTTCATTGTTAGGGTAAATTTTTGTGAAAAACCTACAGCTGGTGGTGAACAATAATGTATTTATAGTGTTATAATCCTGTCATGCCAAGAAAATATGTCTGATGTATATAAAAATATTGTTAGAAACTTCTTTTCTTGCTGATTTATTATCTCCAATTCTTACCTCACACAGTAAGAGTTCTGTTTAAAAACCTATGGCATAGCATGCAATATTCATCAAGCCAAAAATCTCCAAAGTTCAGAAACTTTGTACAATATTTTTGCTGTTAATCTTTTTGTACCTTAAACCTGATATAGAATAAATTGACAGTGTTGTAGACAAACATTGTATGTACTTCACCCTAACAGCAGTGTAATGTTAACTTTATCTTAAGAACTTATACAAAATTTGCTTATTGCCTTGGGAAGTGTTCTATTTTTGAACTGAAAATACAAAGAAGAAAAATTTAAATTTTACCGTACTACAAGAACATTGAAATTAAACTCACGGAGTTAATATAAGGGAATGCTGATCTTGCAAATATAGTTGTCCTTTTGTAGGGATATAAGTGGCCAAATTTAAATTCAAAATAATTCATTTTAACTCTCACAACATTATTAGGAAGTTAATCAAATAAAACTTCTCAACTGTGTTACAACAATAGAAATAAGCAGTTTTAAATGATTGTTGCACATTTTTTTTTTTTTAGTAGCGTCACTGAAGTTACTAGATTTGGACTGCACTACCCAAGGTCAGACTCCAGTCTAACATTTTTTTGAAATCTGAGATAAAAAAAGTCTTAAAGGATGTTCAGATAAGTTTTCCTCCTGAAATGGATCTTTGTTAGATCAAATATATGAATATCTGAAGTTTTATATGACAAACAAATGCCCAGATTTCTTACTTGCATCATAGTGGGATATATTATTTGAGTAGTTATAAAAAGATCTGATATGGTACAGTGACCAAATACTTGTTCTTATATCATATGAAAATTTTAAATTGACATTCTTATTTTCCTGTGTCTAGTGCATTTTCACCATAGATGAATGGCTCAATAAAATTTTATAATGCTCCTCATTTTCAGCAGAATAATGCATGCCAAATTGTTTCTGTTTCTATCTCTAGTCTTGCAGCCTATGAAATGGCAAAAATAGGATTAAAAAAAAAAAGAAAAGGAATGAGGGAACAATGTCATAGTCTGGTTTAATTATATATATATATATCTATTTCAACTTTTGTTGGGTTTTTTTTCCAATCTGTATTTTTTATAATGTTAATACTAACTTGAATGTAATGATTTCAAAATGAAATGTTTGACATGTACATTAGTATAACTCAGTAGCAATACTGAGTAGATATACTAGATAGAGTGCACCATTAGTAAGTTTGCAGATGACACTAAGCTGGGTGGGAGTGTCGATCTGCTTGAGGGTAGGGAGTCTCTGCAGAGGGACCTAGACAGGCTGGATCGATGGGCAGAGGCCAATGGGATGAGTTTTAATAAGGTTAAATGTAGAGTCCTGCATTTTGGTCGTAATAACCCCCAGCAGCGCTACCGGCTCAGAACGGAGTGGCTGGAGAGCTCCCCAGCAGAGAAGGACCTGGGGGTGCTGATTGACAGCCAGCTGAACATGAGCCAGCAGTGTGCTCAGGTGGCTAGGAAGGCCAATGGCATCCTGGCTTGTATCAGGAATAGTGTGACCAGCAGAAGCAGGGAGGTGATCTTGCCACTGTACTCGGCACTGGTGAGGCCACACCTCGAATACTGTGGGCAGTTTTGGGCACTCCAATATAGGAAGGACATTGAGGTACTGGAGAGGGTGCAGAGAAGGGCAACTAAGCTAATCAGGGGTCTGGAGAACAGGCCTTATGAGGAGAGGCTTAGGGAGCTGGGGTTGTTTAGCCTGGAGAAGAGGAGGCTGAGGGGAGACCTTATCGCTCTCTTCAGCTACTTGAAAGGCCATTCTAGGGAGGGGGGTGTTGGCCTCTTCTCCTTTGTGACTAGTGACAGGACTAGAGCGAATGGGCTTAAGTTGTGCCAGGGTAGGTTTAGATTAGATATTAGGAAGAATTTCTTTACTGAAAGAGTGGTGAGATATTGGAATAGGCTGCCCAGGGAGGGGGTGGAGTCACCATCCCTGGAGGTTTTTAAGAAACGGATAGATGTTTTCTTCAAGGGACGATTTAGGGGTAAGAGTAGTGTAGGGCTATCGGTTGGACTAGATGATCTTGAGGGTCCTTTCCAACCATAATGATTCTGTGATTCTGTAATACCAACACCTCTTTTCCTTCTCAAAGTGCATATTTTTGTCAAACTATAACACTAGCTTGCCTTAATTAATTAGTATTAAAATAATATGCTGGAAGGGCTGCTGGTACAAAGTTGAAGTTGCAAATATGAATCCAAATTTGTTTACCCTATAGAGAGTTAATGGTGTCATGATAATAAGATGGACTAATTGCTTTAACTTGGCAATTTACATAGTTTATCATTTCTTTTTGAAAGCTGAAGACTCTATAAACTCACAAAACATGTTAACTGTGCAAGGGTAGCATAAATTACATTATTTTTTGACAGTCTTTAAAAAGTTAACTGCTATAAAAATTATGTGCTTAATTAAGGCTGTGTTAATGTCTTTTATGTAGCTCTTTCAGCTACATAACTCAGCTGCTTGTCTCTGACAGAAATTGTACATGCTGATGGATTTTGTTTGTGTGGTATAGAGGATAAAAAGGCTCTGCCCTGGAATTGGATCAATGGGTCATGAAGGATTTTAAAAGTTCTAGATAAATTGTGTATTTACCCCATCCACCTGTTCACCTGTGGATATGTAGGTATGAGTGATGTATTTAATTTTTAAAAGCAATAGTTTAAACTTAGATTACTGGTGTTTTTGATGTAAGTGTACCTAAACAAGGCAGAGAAGTTTCTAATAAAAGTTTCTAAGACGGTTTTGGCTTCAAAGACATGCATTTCCCTCAGGAAAGGGGAAGAGGTCATTGTAAGAAATTCAACTATCACAAGACTTTTTGCAGCTTGTTTTAACTGTTATTGGCTTCTCTTACTTGCTTAGTCTAATTATTATTATTTTTTGTTCTTTGTGTTGAATACAGTGCTTTAGGCATGAAAATTTCATTTTTTGTCATTTTCCTTAAAGACAAATCTGTGTATTTGAATCACTATATTGCATAATAATAGCCAGTGTTTTAATTACACAGCCAAAAAAAGTAGTAGGTACAACAGGCATGACTGCCTGGTTGCTGTGAGAAGATGAAATCATTTTGAATTTAAGCTGCTTATCTAAATGAAAGAGTAAATGAATTAAGGTCATCATGTAATTACAATTTTTAGCCCAATCACTGCAGTATGGAAAATATAGATGTTGTTGTGGTTAAGGGGGCTTTGCTGACCCCAACCCATGGCAGAATTTCCTTATTACCCCTTTCCCCCCAACCAGAAGAGATAGGGGACAACAAGGGCAGAGAGGCTTCTGGATTGGAAAGTAAAACTAAAACTACTTTAATAATAGTAACAATAATAAATGAAACATATATAAACATATACAGGACCATGCATCAAAACCAGCTCCCCCTCTCTATGATAATTACTTCACCAGCTGAAATTGCAAACGTCCGTGCTGTAAACCTCCCAGTGCCAGCTTCAGCTCTCAGTTGGTTTCACGTGTGCAGCTGCCCGCTCTCCCAGCATGTGTTCCCCCACTAGCCCCAACAAACCCACCAAGTTCACCACACAGACAGAAATCCAGCATGGCACAGGTCCCAGCACACTCTAAATCCCATCCCCCCACCCAGGGTCCCCCAAACCTCCCGTTTTCCGTTTCCCCCTGGGGGGACCCTGCCCTCCCGACTGAGCTTGGGATTCAGGAATTTCAGGTTTCTTAAAGGGGCAGTTCAGCTTAGCAGGTATCCCTGGCAAGGTGGGGGGGAGAAAGCCGATGCTGAATATCATGTATATGGGATGGAATACCTTTTAGAAAATAAAGTCACTGAACAGAATTAATTCTGTTCTAACCCAAACCAGGACAGATGTCCACTCTGCTTTGACAAAAATATTCTCTAGTCCTATTAGTATCTATATTATAAAGAGTGATTTGAAAAATTTATCATTGGGAGAATTATTTTAGATATTAGTTTTTACCAAAAAAAAATCTTGTATAGTGGTTAACTTCATGATAATTAACTAAAAGGACTGGACAATGGGGTCTGCAAGCATGCAATGTGCTACATCCAAATGAGTCTGCAGAGTCAATAGGTTAAACTCTTTTCAAGAGCAGCAGAACTGTTGCTGGGCAGGTTACTGTTAACCACCACAGAGTAAGATGTAATGTAAAGGGATTTGTGTGTTCTCAATAGAGAAGAGTGTAATCAGATCTGGAAAGGATGCTTTATAATATCTCAATATTTTCTGAATCGTTACAACAGTCTGTGTTTTAGTGTGCCATTTAGGAGCCCTAACCTCAGTTAGTGGAGATTTCTGGTTTACTACATTTTGTATGCAGTGGACAAAAAAAAATATTGTTATTGGTTTTGCTTATTATAATGCTTCAATCATAACATTTGGGTCTCTGACAGATGCTAATTTAGAGAAATAACTTCATTTAAAACTGTTAAACTAAAAAGTCTTATGATCTCTGTTTCACTGATTAGAATATTAAATGCAGCCTAAAGCCAAAAACTAGGGCATCTCAGTCTTGAGGTAGGGCAGCAAGTAGTTTCTGGAGTCACTGATGAACAGTAAAGTCTCGAGTTTTAGATAAAAAGCCAGGTTTACAGCATTTAGGTATCCCCAAAAAGAGATTCTGAAGAAAACTTATATTACACCCCTATTCTCTTCATTTCAAGCTTGAATTCATTTAGATGACTAAACTGACTTTTCCCTCTCTGTTTTGTTTTTTTTGGTTTGTTTTTTTTTGTTTTTTTTTGTTTTGTTTTTTTGTTTTTTTCTTGAGTTAAGTTCTCTTCTTGTTTGGTTTTTATGTTTTGTTTTGTTTGTGTGTTTGTTTTGGTTTGTTTTGGCTTTGGTTTTTCACAGTGTATTTGAGTGTTAAGACTTCTCTGGGAAACCACTGAGATGATCTAGCTAAAAAGAGGAAGCAGAGTAGACTAGAATTCCTTGTAGCCAAGTCAGTGTTACCTGCCTAACATACAGAATACATCTGTTGTTATTTTTTAAAAGAATGTTGAATCCTTATCCCAGATGAGGACTCAATTTATTGACTGGTGTGTGTAAAGGGCTAAGATTTCTCACTGGAGCTGTTTGAGTAAGTATGAATGATTTACTAAGAGGGAGGAAGTGAGTGAAACAGTATGTATAGCTTACTGAATATTTGCATCTGTCTTGAAGTTAAATATGAACCCATGTTTTCTATAAAGAGTATCTATGTGAGCTTTTTGGGTTTGAGCAACACGAAATAGTTCCTAAAGGGGAATGTGAGTCCTTCAGATATCGCCATGGAACAAAGTGTTAAAGACACAGTAAAGGAACCTTAGTCAACCCCAATGTAAATGTTTGTTTTTTATATTAGGTGACATATATATCAAAGTAATTCAATTGAAAAAAATGTTCTAGTCACTAGGACACTTTGGTATTAGCATGCAAGTTAAGCAGGTGACACATGACAGTGGAAATATCACATAACACAGGCAGTGACACATGGAGAGTGGATTGAATATTTTGTTATCTTTCGAGGCTGAATAAATTCAGCCAAACAGAAATGAGAGATATATTATATTTCTGTTGTCATGACATTCACCCACTGAATTGTGTAATAGGAGAAAGAGTATACCAGAGTGCACTGTCAGCAAGTTTGCTGATGACACTAAAATGGGTGGAGTGGCTGACACACCAGAGAGTTCTGCTGCCATTCAGGGAGACTTAGACAGGCTGGAGAGTTGGGCAGCGAGAAATTTAATGAAGTTCAAGAAGGCCAAGTGTCAAGTTTTGCACCTGGGAAAGACCAACCCCAAGTATCAGTCTAGGTTGGGGACTGAGCTGTTGGAGAGCAGTGAACTGGAAAGGGATCTAGGGGTCCTGGTGGATGGAAGGATGACCATGAGCTAGCAGTGTGCTCTTGTGGCCAGGAAGGCCAATGGGATTCTGGGGTGGATTAGAAGGGGTGTGGTTAGTAGGTCAAGAGAGGTTCTTCTCCCCCTTTACTCTTCCCTGGAGAGGCCACATCTGAAATATTGTGTCCAGTTCTGGGCCCCTCAGTTGAAGAAGAATAGGCAACTGCTGGAAAGAGTCCAACGCAGAGCCACCAAGATGATGAAGGGGCTGGAACATCTTTGTTATGAGGAAAGGCTGAGGGAGCTGGGTCTCTTTAGCTTGGAGAAGAGGAAGCTAAGGTGTGACCTCATCTCTGCTTTTAAATATGTGAAGGGTGTGTGTCAGGAGGATGGAGTCAGGCTCTTCTCGGTGAAGCCCAGTGACAAGAAAAGGGGCAATGGATGTAAGCTGAAACATAGGAGGTTCCATGTGAACACAAGAAAAAATTTTTTCATTATACTAATGGTTTTCTCTTGATGAATATAGTTACAATACATTTAATTAAAAAAGATAAGTTTAATTACATTTAATGCAATTCATCATGTTTATAATTAAAAATATTTTCCTTTCTTTTTTCTTTGTTCTTATTTGTTCTATGTTTGCTTTTTCTTTAAAAATACTTCCTCCTAACTGCTATCCCTTTCTTCTTTTCTGAAAACATGCACAGTATCACAAACAGACCTTTTTTTTATAGCCACCCTATTACATATTCAGTGAAAATATCAATACTAAACCTTGTAGTCTTCCTAGTTTTTGGTTATCTTTAGACTTTAAGATGTGAGAGAGATATAATTTCTTACAGAATAATTTAGTAGGATAAAGAATAAAAATTAAATACCAAGTTTCACTTAAGTTTTTAAAATTCTTTGCCAAAATGACTCTCCCTTTCAGAAACAATATCTGTCTAAGATGTAATTTATAACAAATTGCATATTGAAAGATTTCTAAACTTTACAAAAATGTGGGTTCAGCATTTGAAAAACAGCCACCTCTCTAAGAAGGCACCTCAAGATTTCATAGCACAGAATAGGCCAAAATGTAAAGAACATCCAAAACTATGAGAAGAAAGATATAATGTAAGCCTATGTATTTATCAAAAACTTTCATCTAAAATAGCAGGAAAGAGCTACATCAGCAAGAACAAGTTCATAATCTTGGTTTTAGAGAGTTTTAATCTGAAAGATGACATGGTCACATTGTAGAAAATCAATAGGATTACAGCATAAAAGATGTAGGGTAGAGTATGAACACTTTAGGAACTCAAGACACTGACCAGAAATCCATGAGCTAATGAATAAGCACTTGTTTCGGAGTCATAAGCTCAGATACTGTGGTTGTTTCATGTGACATTATAAATACTCATATAAATAAATATAATATTATTAATAATAATATCTGAATAAATTATAAATAGTTATATAAATAGGGAAATAAATACTTGCTTGTCTTTCTAAAGCACTCCCAATCTTCAGAAACCATTGCTTGTATTTGTGTACTCCTGCTAAAGCTGGAGTATTTTATCATCAATATTGCTATTAATAATGTGTGTTGTGTATAAAACAGGGATAATTTTCTAGTTTCCTTTGGCACAGGAATTGAAGTGGTGTATTGTAGTATGCATTTATGGTTTCTATGCCAAGTAATATCTGCTATTCTCTTTGATGATGACAATTTCTCAGAGTGGTACATGAAATGCCAAAAGAAAATAGTAGGAGACATATAAATGTTCCTTCATAGTTATGCTTGCAGCAATACATTCATTTGCCTTTGTGGAGTCCTAAACAGGAAATTCTTTTGTGATTTCAAATTTGGTACTGAACATCTAAAAGTTATTATCGTTTTTGCTTCTACAAGTGTAAATCAAGGAAACAAATAATATCAAAATGGTGGTCATCTTCTGTCTCTCAGAGAGGGAATGAAAGTAAATTTCCCTCCATCCCCATCCTAATGACTCCCCCTGCATACTTTTAATTACTAGCATAACACAAGTAGTAGTGCAACAGGAAGAAATTGGAAACATCTCTTCCTCTTCATTGGAGGAAAATGTTATAATACTGGGTAAACTAATTAAATAATTTGAATAATTCATATTAATTCATATTACACACTTTTCTGTTGTTACCTCACACACCAGTTATTTTCAATATTCATAGGTTTTACAAATTAATTTATACTTCTCTAAATATTGAAAAAAGCACATATAAACACACAATAGATAAAACAAAAAAAAAACCCCACTTTTTATATTCCAGAGTTAGGGAGTGAGACATTAAAACAAAAATACATCCTACAGGTGACATTAGAGCGTTCCTTATGGTGACAGATATAATTTTTCCTAGGGATCATAGAATGACCCAGGTTGGAAGGGACCTTAAAGATCATCTAGTTCTAACGCCCCTGTCATGGGCAGGGATGCCACACACTAGACCAGGTTGCCCAGGGCCATGTCCAGCCTGGCCTTAAACACACCCAGGGATAGGGCATCCACAACCTCTCTGGGTAACCTATTCCAGTGCCTCACCACCCTTTGGGTAAAGAACCTCCTTCTAATCTCCAGCCTAAATTTTCCCTCCTTCAGCTTGTATCCATTCCCCTGTGTCCTGTTGCAATCTGACCAGCTGAAAAGTCTCTCCCCTTCTAGCTTGTAATCCCCCTTTAGGTAGTGAAAGGTTGCTATTAAGATCCCCTTGAAGCCTTCTCTTTTCCAGGCTGAACAATCCCAACTCCTTCAGCCTATCATCATAGGGGAGGTGCTCCAGACCTCTGATCATCCCCATGGCCCTCCTCTGTCTCCTTTCCAACAGGCCCACATCCTTTCTATGCTGAGGACCCCAGGTGGGGTCTCATGAGGGCAGAATAGAGTGGCAGAATCACCTCTCTAGACATGCTGGTCATGCCTCTTCTGATGTAGCCCAGGATATGGTTGGCCTTCTGGTGCAAGTATACATTGCTGGCTCATATCCAGCTTCTCATCTATCATGACCCCCAAGTCCTTCTCTGCATGGCTGCTTTCAACAAGTTCCTCTCCCTGTCTGTAATCATATCTTGTATTGCCCCTACCCAGATGCAGGACCTTACACTTGGACTTATTAAACTTTACCTGATTCTCAAAGACCCACTTTTTGAGTTTGTCCAGGCCCCTCTGGATGACATCCCTCCCTTGTGGCATATGAACCACACCCCTCAGCTTTGTGTCATCTGCAAACTTGCTGAGGCTGCACTTGATACCTCTTGTCTAGGGCATTAATAAAGACATTGAAGCACACCAGTCCCAAGACAGAGCCCTAATGGACACCACTCTTTGCTGGTCTCCACCTAGACAAAGAGCCATTGACCACAACTCTCTGGTTGCATCCATCCATCCAATTTCTTATCCACCGAGTAGTCCACCCATCAAATCCATATTTCTCCAGTTTTAAGATAAGGATGTCATGAAGAACTGTATCGAAGGCCTTACAAAATTCCAGGTAGATGACATCGGTCATCAGACTGATCAGATGACATCAGATAAATTACTCTGGAGGATTAAACTTGAAAAAGTAGAACTTTGACTTGTGCTAACTTCCACAGCCAATGAAGCTGCGAAAGTTTAGAATGACAAAGGCATCATCTGACCTCAGCCCTGTTCAGCCTTGGCTGCCTTCATACAGTTCAATTTATGCTACAGTAAAAACACAAAAGTAAAGTCTCCTAGTGGACTTCCATACAGAAAACTGTTTCAATTAAATGATTGGGGTTTTTTGTTTTGGTTTAACTTTTTGTTTCCTTGTAATAGCTTTCTTCTTTTGTTGTCAAAACACGACTATATGAAAACATCAAAAGAACACATGAATTTCACTGCTTGAAAAGGTAAAATTTTGAATCATGTAGTAATTTTCTGATGTTACGGTAGCTTCCAAATTCAAATTAAAACTAAACAAAACCAAACAAACAAAAAACCCATATTAAAAAAAAAAAAGAAAAACAGAAGAAAAACCAGGACAAAATAGAAACATTTAGAAATGACCAAGAATTTTCTTTAGCTTTTATACAAAATGTAGCATAACTGGATTATTTTCACTGTCCATCTCTAAAAAGAAAACATGTATAACAAGGTTCTGAGAACTATGGATTTCAGCCTCCGCACACCAGAAGAAAATCGAGATAGAAAACAGCGTATTGAAATTATTGTTATAAATATCTATGACTCAGTTATCCAAATAAAAATCTAAACATCACTACTGAATTCAAAGTGTATTGCTTACTTAGGGATGTATAAGATTGGGATTCTGGTTCAGTACCAAACTGAGATCTGAAATTGGTTTTCTCTATCACCTAGTTGCCAAGAACAAGTTGCATGCATGCTGTTTTGCCTGTGAAACAGTTTAAGCATTTAAATTTGATTTTAGATTCTCAAAATATTATTGTTTTCAGTGTTGATTTTCTTTTTTTCCCCACAGTCTCCCCAGACGTCTTAAATTTTTTTCTGCTAAAGGTGTCTGGTAATACTTGAATTTCAACATTACTGACTGCTGCCTTACTTGCCTTGCTTATCATGAACCCTGTCCAGTGGCATGGCTAGTTCCACCTGCATCAACCTGGAAAGTCTAGTTAAAAGGAGGAAAGGAGATAGACTTTTCAACATCAGATTGTTCTGAATTCAAAGTTATTTTCTACAGTCCACAAGCAGAAAGGCATAAGCATCATCCAGAATTCTTCCAGAATTTACCTTTATTTAATGATTTCAAAGATTTTCCAGTATTCCGAAGAACACAAAACACATCTGGGGAGAGAGTCACAATGATGAATGGATGCTTAAATAGTTGATCCAAGTAGAAAAAGCCCTGGCCTGTTGGCTCCCATATTTTGATGCTTAGAGCCAGCCTGTCGAATATTTTATACCTTGTGCGCTCCATAAAAGAAGTCTGCAAGGACCCAACACATAAGAAGCAGCAGCCGCATATCATCAGAGTTCAGTTCATGGATTGGGAGACTGTCTGCTTGGCCTTTATTTCTGTTGATGGATAAACGAATGAAAACAAGACATTATGATCTTAAGTGCCTTCAGCCATCCCAAAATGTCACAAGCATGAAGGCTTAGTAAAATATATAACAGTGTTTAGTAGCACTTAAATGCTGAGGTTCAAAGAAACCCTCACGCAGCTCAATTCAGAGGTAGTAGTTAACACATTTTCTAACACATCATTTGCCTAATTTCCTAAAAAGATTTAAAGGATGTGAACATAATTCTGTGTGCTCAGCCAGTTTGTAGCATCCACATGCACATCTAACTGCTTGCTGATAAGAACTTACATGTTTTTCATTGTGCCAACAGCTTGCCATAAGCGCCCTTACAACATTTGCATTGCTGTTGGTGAGACATGTGACACATACATGTTTATTCAGTCAGTCATTTTCATCCAGCCCTCTATGGTAAATATCTTTTTCAGTATGATCATCTTCTGGCCAGTATCTTAAATTGCTGTGCCTCTTCCTAACCAGTGTTTCATTATGACAACCTGGGACAAATTCTTTTCCCAACAGCAATTCCTCATGTTAACGATGGCAGAGAGTTGCACTACAACCTCTGCTGGCCTTTGTAATGACAAGCTGATTAGTGCACAGCTTCTGTCATGGAGCAGGTGATAAGCATGTTGGAAGATAAATTTCCTTGAAAAGCAATAGACAGCTGATTTCTAGCAGAGCACAGCATACAAAAGCTGAAATATACATGAAGTATGTTGAATAATAAATATCTGTGTTTCTATAGGAATGCTGATGAACAGTAGATCAGATTAATTTACTCCATACTTATCAACCTCCAGAAAACACCTGCAAAAATAATTGTGAACACAGTAATAATAACTGTCATCCAGTAAATATTAAATCCTTCCTCTAGACATCAAAAGCTGTTGCTCACCTATGTTTTAATGGACTTTTATTATAGCAATTAAAATAATTGCTTCTCATCCACAGTTAGAAAAATGAGGTAAAGATTGTTGTTTTACAAATGTAGGAAGTAAGACATGAATCTGATGACCTGCAAAATGCTAGGGAAACAATTATTAGCATAATTTAATTTAACTGACAACTACGTACATGATATTGAGCCAATAAAAACAAATATAAGTTGATTTTCAAAGGCTATTAAAAACTAATATCTCACAATGTCATTCACCACATTTTTAAGGATCATGAACAAATTTGGTGTATTGCTTCACTGAATTATAATTTCATTTCAGCTATGTTTCTATTTATATCTACTTTTCGAGGTTTCTGAAGTATTTTATTAAGTGCTATGCAACATTCTGATTAAAAACAGTGAGTATAATAATGATAAAACTATATACATGTTTAATAACCATTTATTAATCTAATAAATGTATCTGAAAGTAGAAGCACACAGGGAATCATCACTCAGCCACAGCATCCTAGCTGGCTAGTCAGAAATCCATTTTCAGCATGTTTGTTAATGGTTTGGAAGTATAAATAAAATAATTGCCAGTAAATGTTATAGATGACAGAAATTAGTAGGATTCAAAATCTGTAAAGAAAGCTTCCTCAAAAAACTAACATACTTTCATCTTCATAAATCCCAGATTGGTTTTCAGAGTTCACAGAAAATTAGTGAAAATTCATACACTGTTGCAGGTGTCATGCCTAGGAAAAGGACTCTACAAAGAAGGAGAGGAAAATTGTATCTTTAAAAGGGATGTGCTGTCCTTTTGTGTATTATGCTATATACCTTGTTAGAGAATAAATAATTGTGATCTTTTATTTGATTAGTAGAAGGTGACAAAGGTATTACAACTTCAGTGGCATTATTATTAGAATTTCAGTGCTGGCTGTGTATGAGCCAGCAGTGTGTCCAGGTGGTCAAGAAGGCCAACAGCACCCTGGCCTGTGTCAGAAATAGTCTGGCCACTAGGACTAGAGAAATAATCATCCCCCTGTACTCAGCACTAGTGAAGCCATACCTAGAATACTGTGTTCAGTTCTGGGCCCCTCACTATAAGAAAGGCATTGAGTTGCTGGAGCGTGCCCAGAGAAGGGGAACAAAGCTGCTTAAGGGTCTAGAGTACAAGTCTTATCAGGAGCTGCTGAGGGAGCTTTTTTAGCCTGGAGAAAAGGAGGCTGAGGAAAGACCTTGTCACTCTCTAAAACTACCTGAAATGAGGTCATAGGGAGGTGGGTGCTGGTCTCTTCTCCCAAGTAACAAGAGATTAGAAAGAGGAAACTGCCTCAAGTTGCACCAAAAAAGGTTTAGTTTGGATATTAAGAAAAAATTATTCACCAAAAAGGTTGTCACGTATTGGAGCAGGCTTCTCAGGGAAGTAGTTGAGTCATCATCCCTGTAGATATTTAAAAGATGTGTAGATGTGACGCTTAGGCACATGGTTTAGTGGTGGAGTTGTCAGTGTTAGGTTTGCAACTGGACTTGATGATCTTAAGGTCTTTTCCAACCTAAATGATTCCATGATTCTATGATTACTATGAAGTTTTATTGTCCATGTTCTAAAAACAATGCATGACAAATAATAGGTTAATTAAAAGTATAAAAATTGACTTATAAAACCTAATTTCTTATGGACCTTCTGGAACCACAAATAATGATTATTCAGCAGTCAGAAGCCTTGAAATGTGGTGCTTTTTTTTCTTACAGCTAACCTCAGACATCTAATAACAGTCTCCTAAATTTTTGGTAGAGACAAAAATTAAGAAAAACAAATACAGCAACCAAGTTAGGGACTAGTATGTGCTCAACTGTTTTGTAAATCAGGTCCACTTACTTTACAATACAACCCTGACTTTACATTCATTTGTCTTGAAAATGTCTTTGTTTGACTTCATAGGGGACTGAGGACCTTAGCTTTTTAGGGCATATGACCTCAATAAGCCTGTTTGCAAGACTGACCAATATCCAAATGCTGTACCTTTGAGCTTTGAAAAAAATCTCAGTTACTGTGTAGATGAAGGTTGCATGTTCTTATGCAACCTGGATTGCTATGTGTTAGTGTGCCTGTTCATGGAAAGTTTAAGAATGTATGTGGCAACTTAACAGGCCAGCATTACTGTCTGTTTTTTGGTAACTTGGCTGTAGAGCCTAAAATAGTATTGTCTTTGAGGCAGCACAGAATTAAGCATTATCCAAAGCTGTAGCTCTTGAACAACTGAGTTATAACAATAAAACACAGTTCACAGACAACTGACATACTAAATCCAGATAATATCATTTGCTTATGGTGGTGTTCACTACAACTTACCTATTGGTATAAAAATATTTCTTTCTGTTATAAGTATGAAGATATGAATTCTGGGTATCCTGGCTTTCAGTTCATCTCAGAAAAGAATAAAGTTTTTTATCTTTCAGTGATAATTTGAAAACAAAATATGTTTTACATATTTAAGATTTCAGTAACTATTCTTCATCTACATTGTCCCTCAAATTCCTTCCTTGAACTATAAGAAAGAACAGAGGCAAAACTGATATTTGCATAGCAGAATTAAAATGATTCCTTTAATTGCTCAAATTTTTGCATCATCTCCTATATACATTCTAGCAATCATTCATGATTTGGGAGACCTACAACATTCCCTTTCCCATCACTTTTCTAAAAAATGTCAAAGTTTGTTTACTCTTTCCTTCCATGGAGCTGTTCTAGATTTCTTACTGTCCTTTATTACCTCTCTCTATTTCATTTACTGGGGGTTTATGTTTCCTTTTCACATAGAGAGAATAACTATGTAGTATTCAATATAGGGGCATATTAGTGCTCTATAGAATGGTATCCCATATTTTCCTCATCTTTCCTGCTAAATCCTTAGAGCTCACAACTTTTGAACTTAATGCCTATCCCTGAGCAGATCAGAAGTCACTTTTTAAAACTTGGTAAACTGCAAGTGAATTGATTTAAAAGCATTGCAGATAGAAAATAAAAACAATTATGAAATTATGTTTTTCACATGAAACAAAACAGAAGCTTATGGATGTTGTTAGCTTATGGATGTTTTTAGCTGTGTCAAAAGTAACGATGCTGGCAGAAAAAGGAGTAATGTATAGATAAGGTTATGTAATACTTATAGAAGGCATACTAATGGTAAAGTTAGTTAATTATAAATCTAACCAAGATGGACTTGATTCAAATTAATTGACTGATATATAAATAAATAAAACTGCATTGCATAAACATGCTTCTTGACAGTTTGTAATTAATTTCCCTTAAGAAGTTTTGGAATGATCATGCCCATAATCCTTTTCAGCTTTCAAAGCCTCCAAAGGTTCCACTTGGATCTTTTTTGTTCCTAGGAACCTAAAAGGGCTAAGGAGAGAGATCATAGAATCGTCAGAGTTGGAAGGGACCGTGAAGATCATCTAGTTCCAACCCCCCTGCCTGGCAGGGACACCCTCCAAAGAGCCCCTTTGATTGATAAGCAGAGATGTTACAGGGTATGGGGCTAGTATACATCTTCAGAACAGCTTTTGTCAGATTTCCCATAGCCTTTTCTGTCTAACTTTTGAACATGAGTTTGCTCATAAAACAATCTTTGCAGTGCCATAAATATATGTTTTCCTCAAATGATAAAGTACTAAATAAAAATGTGTAAATAACAAAGAGCTTCCTTATTCAGCCACTTATACCTCAAATTAACTCTAACTTTGATTTACCTTGCAGAATGGAAAACATTTTTCATTTTATATGTTGTGAAAAGTAATCCCCAAAATGGTTAGAATTTCACTTCAAATAACACCTTGAGAACGTGATGATTATCCAAACAATCTACATGTCTTGATGTGGAATTTGAATCTCACAAGAACAGACAGGTTAATGAAATTTCTGGAGTTTTCCTTCTCAGAGGTCAGAGATACCACAGTAATATTTTATCATGATATTTGATATTACTATTCCACTTGTATATGAATTTATAGTGGAAAATACAAAGGAAAGCTTATATACAAGGAAAAAAAAAGAAAATTAACTTTTAAAGCATCAAAGAAACTCTCATCAAGTTCAGGTAATTTTCATTTTATTTGAGCTGCTTTATTTTTTCTCAGAATATTATGAATTCTTACATGTCTTAATCACTTATGACAGATGTTTTAGGAACTGTGAAAAAAATTAGATCAGGAACCTTGAAAAATATTTACAGATATGTTGTCTGGCAAGTTATCTCTTGTAATATCAGAAAATCTTCAAGTAATGAGATGTCTTGAAAAAATAAGATATTAAAAGTATGTTATATGAAAGTTTCCACAACATGCAGAATTTCACAAAAAAACCCAAACCACCTAACACCATAAAAAGAGAGCGATAAAACATCCTGAAAAACTGAACTTGACACCTTAACACTTGTGAAAAGCAGTATATTACAATTTAGATAAGGTAAAGTTTCTGAAGTTTCAAAACTTGCCTTATTTTTAAAACAAGCAAAAACTTGAATGTGTCTATATTTCCTATCATGTGGGAAAAGGATATTACATCAACAAAAATGTATTGGTTTTCTTATCTTAAGCATTTTTATTATTATTTTAATATAGTTTGCTATGAATCTAAAACAAAAGTGATATGAAATATAATTCTTTTTAGCTCTAGAACTATCACTTATTAGTTTCTAGGTTTTCAGAATCTTCCCTGTGTCCAAAAAACTGGTGGAGAAACTACTGTATAAATATATTTTATTACTGAGAGAAGTGAAGTTTTGTTTGAAAAATGGTTCTGCCTTTTCAATCATTCCTTTTCCGATATGAGTGAGTATGACTCTTCAGATATATTAAACTTATTTATTCTAATATAAAGAAAATTCAGTGTTGCAAATATCTTTTGAATTAAATCTGAGCTTTCAGGCAAAATCTGGTAAAAGGTGCAATGAATGTTAATAAGATTTTGAAAGATAATGGTGTTAACTTAATATTACATGCCTATGGCATTTCCTGCTGTATCCTATACAAGGTGTTTTTATTCAGTGAATAAAACCCAAACCGATGTGTCCTATATAATGGAAAGAAAGTGAAATTAGAGTAGTTGGTGAAGCAGTCAAAAGCAGAAATGAATCAGAGAATCATAGAATTTTCAGAGTTGGAAGGGACCTGGACCTGGGCAAAGCCCTTGACACTGTCCTGCATGACATCCTGGTCTCCAAGATAGAGGAATATGGGTTTGATGGATGGACCACTCTCTGGATAAGGAATTGGCTTGATGGCCGCACCCAAAGAGTGGCTGTCAATGGATCCATGTTCAAGTGGAGGGCAGTGACAAGTGGAGTCCCTCAAGGATCAGTACTGGGACCAGTCTTGTTCAACATCTCTGTCAGCAACATGGATACTGGCATCAAGTGCTCCCTCAGCAAGTTTGCCGACAACACCAAGCTGTGTGGAACGGTTGATACACTGGAGGAGAGGGATACCATCCAGAGGGACCTGGACAGGCTGGAGAGGTGGGCCCATGCCAACCTCATGGAGTTCAACAAGGCCAAGTGCAAGGTCCTACATGTGGGTTGGGGCAATCCCAAACACAGATACAGGCTGGGTGAAGATTGGCTTGAGAGCAGCCCTGAGGAAAGAGACTTGGGGGTGTTGGTGGATGAGAAGCTCAACATAAGCCGCCAGTGTGTGCTTGCAGCCCAGAAGGTCAACTGCATCCTGGGTCGCATCAAGAGAAGCATGGCCAGCAGGTGAGGGAGGTGATTCTCCCCCTCTACTCTGCTCTCATGAGACCCCACCTGGAATATTGTGTCCAGTTCTGGAGCCCCTATTACAAGAGGGATATGGGAGTGCTCGAGCAAGTCCAGAGAAGGGCCACGAGAATGATCAGCGGGCTGGAGCACCTCTCCTACGAGGACAGACTGAGAGAGTTAGGATTGTTCAGTCTGCAGACAAGAAGGCTCTGAGGAGACTTTCTTGTGGCCTTCCAGTTTCTGAAGGGGGCCTACAAGAAAGCTGGCGAGGGACTTTTTAGCAGGTCAGACAATGATAGACCCAGGGGAAATGGGTGTAAGCTGGAGGAGGGTAGATTTAGGTTGGGTATTAGGAAGAAGTTCTTCACTATGAGGGTGGCTAGACAGTGGAAGAGGTTGCCCAGAGAGGCTGTGGAAGCCCCATCCCTGGAAGCTTTTAAGACAAGGCTTGATGGGACCCTGCGTAACCTGATCTAGTGGATAGTGTCCCTCCCAGGCAGGGGGGTTGGAGCTAGATGATCTATAATGTCCCTTCCAACTCTGATGATTTTATTATTCTATACCGTCCTTGCAGCTAAACTAAGAAAGTGTGGTCTGGATGATTGGGTAGTGAGGTGGATTGTGAACTGGTTGAAGGACAGAAGTCAGAGAGTTGTGGTCAATGGGATGGAGTCTAGCTGGAGGCCTGTGTCTATTGGAGTCCCTCAGGGGAGGTACTGGGACCAGTACTATTCAATGTATTCCTTAATGACCTGGATGAGGGAACAGAGAGCACTGTCAGCAAAATTGCTGACAATACTAAACTGGGTGGAATGGCTGGTACAGCTGAGGAGCAGACTGCCCAGAGAGGTTGTGGAGTCTCGTTCTCTGGAGATATTCAAAACCCATCTAGACATGCTTCTGTGTTTTCTGGTCTAGGGAATCCTGCTGTGTCAGGGTTGTTGGACTAGATGATCTTTCAAGGTACCTTCCAGCTCCTAATCTAATTCTGTGATTCTGTGGTTCTGTGATCATTCCTATATCATTTTATTGGTCTCTGGAATTAAGTAACTCCACAATACACCTACAAAACTGCAGTTCTGCAGTTCTAGAGTATTATCAATGATAACCCTGTTCAGATAATTCCAACAACCTTCTTCTCTCTACACTTTATTTACTGTTCAACATACCATCTTGCTATATCTTTTTCCAATACTTAAATTAATGTGGATGTACATGCCATAGATATGTATATGAATATGCATATATCTACTATCCAAATATGCACACAGATTTAATATTATCAAATAATATCAGGCACTGACATTTACTGATTTAGACTATATCAGAATACAGCAGTAATACCGCAGATGTATGTTGCATATGCTATAGTGTTGACTTGGTATGCTGGAGCTCTGTCACACTTCATCTCTCCTGCACGTGGGATGACAAGTATGGGTGTCAAGAAGTAAAGGAGGCAAGGAAGGTCAGGATGGAAGAGCCATAGTTGGCAAATGGATCAAAAGGGCAGAATCAAAGAGTAACATGGCATTTACTCACAATAAATTCTTTACATAACCAGTATTCCTTTTAAGGTACTTTCTCAACATACTCACTTTTAACACTTCTTACCCTTAATCTATGGATTAAAGGATAAAGTAAACGTTTCCTAATGCATAAATGAATACACATACCGCATTTCATAAAGCATCTGATTTTAAAGGATATGTTTACTTACATTTAAACAAAAATCAGAATTTCATGTGTAGATTCAGCTGTTTAACATATTAATCATTAAAAATTATACACACACTTTGTAGATTCATGTTTTTCCCAGTTAGACATGATATATTTATGAAGTAGTTGATATGGAAATACTACTACCTAATTTTGTTTTATTATCTGAGCAGCTGTTTACATTCCATTCCAATGAAAAGTGCAAATAGCTTATTTTAGCCTCTCTCTCTCTCTCCACTCTCTCCATCTTCAGAACTAGATCTAATGGAACTGTCAGTCATACTAGAAAACAATAAGCAACTCATCATCAGATATCTGTTTGTTTAAAATTATATATGTCTTCATGTATTCAGTGCCCACTTTTACTGAATCACATTTTCCTGAAGGAAGCTTAGATGTTTCAAGGAATGGAACAAAACTTTTTCTGTATGTCATTGGCCCTTAGATTTTTCCTGTCACTTTCTCATCTTCTCTTTAATTTTCACTTTAATTCAGCCTACACTGCCTTACCTTCAAAAAACCAATAACAAACACCAACTGGAGGTAGCTAACTGCAGTTTTCAAATTGACAATCACCATTTACTTTTAAAATAGGGACTGGGGATTGTTTCCACATAAAGTGTCATTAGAAGACCAAGTATTTGTATATTGTGGTAAGAACAGAGTCTTGATACTATGAAGACATTTGACTCTGAATATTTTGAATATAAACCAGATCTCAATTCACCAAGTCCTATTAGGACTTGCAGTTAGACACCTTCCCTCATTTCACTGCTTCCCAATTAAACGCATGATTAAGTAGTTCACTAACTATAGCCAAGGACACTAACTGGAAGGTTGCAAATAACCCAGAGAGATTGTGAAATCCCCATCCCTGCAAGTTTTTAAGGCAAGGCAGGACTGGACTCTGGGCAACTTAATCTAGTGGAAGGTGTCCCTTGCAGGCAGTGGGGTTGGAACTAGATAATGTTTGATCATAGAATAATAAAATCATCAGAGTTGGAAGGGACATTATAGATCATCTAGCTCCAACCCCCCTGCCTGGGAGGGACACTATCCACTAGATCAGGTTACGCAGGGTCCCATCAAGCCTTGTCTTAAAAGCTTCCAGGGATGGGGCTTCCACAGCCTCTCTGGGCAACCTCTTCCACTGTCTAGCCACCCTCATAGTGAAGAACTTCTTCCTAATACCCAACCTAAATCTACCCTCCTCCAGCTTACACCCATTTCCCCTGGGTCTATCATTGTCTGACCTGCTAAAAAGTCCCTCGCCAGCTTTCTTGTAGGCCCCCTTCAGAAACTGGAAGGCCACAAGAAAGTCTCCTCAGAGCCTTCTTGTCTGCAGACTGAACAATCCTAACTCTCTCAGTCTGTCCTCGTAGGAGAGGTGCTCCAGCCCGCTGATCATTCTCGTGGCCCTTCTCTGGACTTGCTCGAGCACTCCCATATCCCTCTTGTAATAGGGGCTCCAGAACTGGACACAATATTCCAGGTGGGGTCTCATGAGAGCAGAGTAGAGGGGGAGAATCACCTCCCTCACCTGCTGGCCATGCTTCTCTTGATGCGACCCAGGATGCAGTTGACCTTCTGGGCTGCAAGCACACACTGGCGGCTTATGTTGAGCTTCTCATCCACCAACACCCCCAAGTCTCTTTCCTCAGGGCTGCTCTCAAGCCAATCTTCACCCAGCCTGTATCTGTGTTTGGGATTGCCCCAACCCACATGTAGGACCTTGCACTTGGCCTTGTTGAACTCCATGAGGTTGGCATGGGCCCACCTCTCCAGCCTGTCCAGGTCCCTCTGGAAGGCATCCCTCTCCTCCAGAGTATCAAATGTTCCACACAGCTTGGTGTTGTCGGCAAACTTGCTGAGGGAGGACTTGATGCCACTGTAATGGGATACAGTGTCAAATGCTTTACTGAAATCAAGATAAACCACATCCACTTCTCTACCATCATCTCTCCACCCAGTTATGTCCTCATAAAAGGCTATTAGGTTGGTCAAATATGATTTCCCTTTGGTAAACCCATGCTGACTGCTCCTAATCACCCTTGTATCCTTGCAATGACATCTGCCAGCTCCCTCAGAACCCCCGGGTGCATCCCATCAGTTCCTATGGATTTATGGATGTCCAGATGGCTTAACTGCTCCCTAACCCAGTCCTCACCAAGTAAGGAAAATTCCTCCATTATCCTAACATCATCTGGGGGCTCAGGGGTCTGAGGCTTCTGAGGACAGTCTCTAACAATATATACAAAGACAAAGAAGGCATTCAGTAGTGAACTCATTCTTTGACTTATAAAAGTCTTCTACTTTTACTAATCTTAAGGACCTATCATGTTGTTATTTTGAGTAATTTATTAATTCTTTACATTAACCATCCTGTATGACATCTCTTTTGTGGAAGATAGTGAGTTTTTTGGGTTTGCTTTTAAAATGAAGAACAGACCATTGCAAGTTTCCCATAGTTTGCCATACATGCAAAAAAGTGACTATATACATGTTAAGCATTTCTAATCTTTCTAGATTATTAAAACAGAGCACTAAATCTAGTGGTATGAACTTTTGAGTCTATTGCTCTTTAAACTGAGAGCTGATTTTTCACCATATTCAACCACTTGTAATCACTTGTAAAGTGATAATCTTTTCCCAGTATTCCATACGATTTTACATAACTGGGGGTATAAATAAGGAGGAGGAGAGGCCTTCGTTCCTCTCTTCTCTTCCGGTGGATCTAAAGATGCAGGTTCTCTGCTATCGGTCTCACCCTTGCGGAGGAGTCAAGCCTTGCAGGCCTTTTAGGCCTTGAGAGGCAGCAGTAGCTGGCGTCGGTCAGTGCAACTCTGCTATCTTAAGGAGAGTTGTAAGATTCTGTTTTTATTAGTTCTATCCTGGGTTTCAAGTGTACATACCTGTTTTAGTTTCCCTTTTCCCTTTTTCCCCCTTTTCCCCCTTTTTCTTTCCCTTTTCCCTTTCCCTTGGGGGGTTCCCTCCACTGTGTACATTGTATTTTAATTGTATATAACTTCTATATATGTAAATATAAATACTTTTGATATAATTCGGGTTGTTTCAGGCTCTTTAGTTTCTCTCGTAGTTTTTTTAGAACTCTGAGAGGGAAAGGGGGAGAAGGCTTTCACTGTGAGTTTGGGCATTTGGCAGGGAACCAGGTCCAAACCATCACACTACTTTTTATTTTATTTTTTATTTTATATCTGATATAACTATTATACTGTCTCTAAAGATATTCTGTCTTAGTTATGTGCAGCATTTCAGCAACAGCTGCAACAGTATGCTACACTACACAAAGTAATCTAGTTTTGTTAAAAAAAATATATAATCTTTTTAAAACCTGGAAAGACCCACAAAGACATGGAATTATTTCCTGGATTGTAATAATGCATTCCATAGTGTAATTTTGGATATAGCAAAATGCTTAATTTGCACAACACAGAAATGAAAGCTTATATTGGCTTTTTATATGTTGCATAATGTCAGGATTTTCCCCTCTCCAAAATATGCACACAAGCCCATTATTTTTTTTCTCTTTCCCACTCAATTTGTACACTTCATCATAAAATATCAGCTTTAGCCTGCCACACAGTCATTTCTCTTCTGTGACAACACAGAGGAGAGAGCAAAGTGGTAGCCAGCTAGGGAAATCCCTGACATCAGTCAATTGGCTCAATAGACTTCTGCTTGCAGACTGCACTGAAGAAGATGAATTGCTTCCACAGAAAGAATGGACAGAGAAGGTTAGAGAAGCTGCAGAAGACTTACTAGACTTTTTCATTTCAGAGTGGGATGGAAAACTGCTATGCTGATCTTTCAGGACATAAATCTGTAAGGTACCACTGCAACAGCTTTCAGCAGCAGACAAAGCCATTAATTTTACAGGAAACCTTAGCTATCAGATGCTAGGGAAGAAGAAAAGGCACAGAGAGAGCATGTGTGTGCCACAGAAGCAACCTGCAAAGTCTAGTGTGTTCTCTCAGCATCCTGATTTTTCAACAGCATGAGAAAACACAGCAACTCTGGATATTTCTCTTTGCAAAGCAAAGCTCTACTCTGTAGGACTGAACATAATGTGCAATGCGGGTAAAACAATTTCACAAGATGAAATTTGGAAGAGTTGAGAGGGCAGGAATACTATAATTTCATAGGAGTACTCCAGATATTTTTGCAACCTATGTTGTTAAAAATGTTTTATACAGAAAATTTTTCACCAAGTGAAAACCAACCAATGTAACAAGGCTTTTCATTTGGTTGTTTTTTGGTGTTTCTTTTTTTTTAATTTCATCTAAGGTAAATGAGATAAAAGAAATAAGTAAGTTCCTGTTCAGCAGAACAGACGTAACTAATAAGTATCTGGGGGAAGGGGGGAAATAATTCAAGAGGCAAAGTGAAAATGTTTATTGTTACAATTAGCAGTGGAGAAAAGCTGTTTTGGACATCAATCAAAACCCTTTGAGACTTTTTTTTTTCCCTCGTCCTCCTTACTTGGAGAAATCCTTAGAAATATTTTACCAAAACAGAACTCTGCCCAAAATGTCCCAGTCGGGTTAATAGACACAGGTTAAATTTGAGGGTTATTTCCCAGAGCAAAATTAAGACGGAAATGAGGTCAAATGCTGCAAGTCAATTGGGGTTTATTGGAACAAGAGAGTTAAAGCAATAGGACAGTAGGACAGAGAAAAAGGGAAGCAAATTAAGCAGAGGGTAACAGTAATAGAGAAGGGAGAGAGGGAGCATAGTTACACCACCATAGATCTGTTCCTCACAATGTCCTTAGGCTCCGAAGTCTCCCTGGTCCTTCCATGGCAACAGGTGATTTTCACATCCCAGATGAGGCTTTTTCCTCAGTTTTTATGGGAAATTTCACAGGATGCTCTCCTGTTTATCCTCAAGACAAACGGAACTTCCCACAGGTTCCCCTGTCTTTTTCATGTATAGATCTTTCATGAGATGTCCACACACCTAGGCCTTATCTTACGATGTTGGCATGGGGAATCAGGCCTCATTGTTCTGCACTGTAATCTCTGGAGTCTCTGTCTTGGGGCATCTAAATCAAAAATCTCAGCACTGTCTTTACTTCGGCTTCAAATGATGTCTCAATATACAAATGCCATGCAAACTGTCCCAATATACAGATCAAATTTCAAGACATAGAAAAGTAGTCTTGCACAGTTGGGAAACCAATTTGCATTAGCTAATAAAGCAGAGGTTTCAAACAATGTCTTACATCAGAATAACTATTGTAGCTACAAAATGTGTTTTGTTAAAATTTAAATATTCTTGACAAAGTCTTTCCTAAGAATGATTAGTAAATCACAAAGGAATGTACTGATGATGTCATCTTAGCTGGTTTTCACTGCAACGTGCTAATTATTTGTTGTGGGTTTTTTTCTGGAAACTAAACAGTTCCTTTTAATATCTTATTTTTTTTCTTAGGATTATGCAGTAATATATTACATTTTGAAGCAATGGNGTCAGACTCTTCTTGGTGAAGCCCAGTGACAGGACAAGAGGCAATGGTTGTAAGCTGAAGCGTAGGAGATTCCGTGTGAATACACGTAGGAATTTTTTCCCAGTTCAGGTGCCAGAGCACTGGAACAGACTGCCCAGAGAGGTAGTGGAGTCTCCTTCTCTGGAGGTATTCAAAACCCATCTGGACACGCTTCTGTGTGACCTGGTCTAGGGAATCCTGCTGTGGCAGGGGGGTTGGACTAGATGATCTTTCAAGGTCCCTTCCAACTCCTAATATTCTGTTATTTCCTTAATGTGTATTTATTGTTACAATCTTAGAAACTTCATCAACAACACTAACATTTATAAGAAATGATGACTTTAAACTTGCAGATTCAATGTATGATTTGCTGCTTTAGTTTGATCTTTTAGTAGACCCATCTATTATTTGTTCTCCAGCAGTTCACAGAATCACAGAATGTCAGGGGTTGCAAGGAACCTTCAAAAAATCTAGTCCAACCTCCCTGCCAGAGCAGGATTCTTCCCTAACCGGGAATCAAACCCTTGGCCCCGCTGATGAAAGCACCGAATCCTAACCACTAGACCACCTCCTTATTTTCATAATGAGAAGGCAAAAAGGAAAAAGGCAAAACAGGTTTTTTTCTTATCTAAATAGGTCACAGAAATTCCATTAATTGTAAATGAAATTTAATTAGTGAAAATGAGGAAAAACTTCAAAATACCCTGAAACTGAATAACATACATATTCCACGTATTAATAGCATTAACACCTCTGCAAGAAGCTTCTAAATATACATACTCAAATATCTTTATTATGATTTAATGATTTCTTACATATTGATTTTATAAAACAAATTTAGAGCATGTGAAAAAAATGAGGATGGAGACAATGTGATGGAAAACTAGAAACATCTGCCCGGTTTCAATGAGCTTTCATATTTAATGAGTAGTTTCTTGTATTTTCTTGCTGTAGACAATGTTGTATAACATTTGGGTTACTGATTCTTTATTTCTAAGCAAACCAGAAAATAACCTTTTGTTTAGGGTCAAGTGAGAAAGGCTCTCCGTGTCCCTAGGGGTATGCTTGTTCTGCTAGAACAAGAAGAGTTGTAGTCCAGTTTGAAGCAACATTTCAAACAGCCAGGACACAAACTGTCGGGGTACCTAATACTGCTTGGCATAGCCTGAACATGCATCGTGTCCACTATGATGAGTGTGGAGACAGAGCTGGTTTATACTTCCTTGTGTTTGTATGGGCAAAATACGCTCATGAGGATCTTGTAAACCTACTTGCTTTGGTCGAAGAAGTACCAGTTACCATCTCTAAACTTCTTTAAGGTTAAATATGCCAAACGAAACATTCTTAATAATTCAGACACATAAAGTTAGTAATAAGAGAGATTTACACATATATTAAGCCAAGTACATTTAACAATATGAACTACCTTCACATATTTTAGAGTGAAGTAGAAACTTTGCTTCCGTTCAATTATATTATTCATTCCACTGTACACTGTTTTTGAAACACTGTTTTTTATTTCTTCTCTGAGGTTCCAGTAACTGTAATAGTAATGACCCTGAGATATGTCTTTCTGGTTATTTACAGACTGCACATGCAAGCCACTTAAAGGCTATTGGTGCAGCCACTGTCAGGGTGTTTCTGTTGTCAGGTAACCATGATATGGATTAACTCAAAAATTAACATTCAACAATGTACAGTAAGTGCTGTAACAATGCTGGTAAATTAGCTTTGAAAATAAATGTAACACACTAATGTGATTATTAATCAGTAATTTCTAGGCATACTTCACATGTTGTAATTTCTGAAGGTCTTATATATGTATTTCCATAAGGGAGTTTGTCATACTTCAATATAGTCTAAGTAAATGCCAGATCTAGTACCAAATGCTGAAAGAATAGAAAAAGATGTTTCTCTCTTGCTAAAAAATGTGTTTCCTGAATTTCAGAACATTCTCCCATTAATCTTTGCTTTAAGTACAGCTGCTTACTGCTCATTGTCTGGCAGATGCTATTTACGGTCCCTGCTAGGTTTGTATTTAAAAGCTTAGTCATTAAAGAGACATGTACCAATAAAGTGGCTTTCTAAGGAATTAGGTTTCTTTCCAAGGAATGCAAAAATATTTCAGAGGCAGGAACAGAGTAAACCTGGGGCTGACATGCTGCAGAAAATAGGATGAAAGCCATATAAAAGTGAGAAGTCCAGTCAACTTCAGTAGATCCTAGTCTAAACTTAGTGACTGCTATATAAGTTAGAGACATAAATTACATCTAAGCGATCCTGTGGCATTTCACACTCATTGTCTTGCAGCAAATTTTGTCACTGAGTTCCAGCTTTATCACACAAACACTCCATAAAACTGGCTTGGGACATAAAACTGGCACTTATTGCAACCACTTACAGATGTGCAACTATCATTCTGGACCAATGCATGGACGCTGAACACCTTCCTCAGGTGCTTTATCATCTGCTTTAAGTTTCATTCAGGTTGAAACATTTCATTTTTCATGTATTTACTTTGGCTCTAAGTGGGTTACCGTTTCCCTGCTTTTGGGGACCAGCAATTATTAATGCATAACTAAGGACACTGGTAGGGTTATAATATTTACCATCAACTCATAGAGGTCTGTTAGTTATCATCACACTTAATATTATGGTATTTGTTTCCAATATTTTTTTCCATATTTGGTACTGTTCTCATACCTTGTGTATTTTATTTCTCTCCTAGGTTTTGGTACTTTCCATGTCATCACAGTCTCCCTCTCAACTTCATATATATTTGTATGCCCTGCATCTTGTAACATTTGTTCCAGTGTTTTGTCTCATTTAACTTCAGTATGTGTATTTCTTCTCCTGCTTTTAGAAATTAATGTTTTGATCACAACTCTACACAAAGTAAGTGCAATTGTAACAGAAAGATTTCTTTAAAAGTAGACTTTTCATTTCAACTCTTTTCAAAACTGTTTTTCCATATTAAATACACAATTTAAGTTTTGATAAGGGAATGCTTAATATGTCTAAGTGTAGAATTTAAGATTTTTCAGCTTTCTTCCAGCTTCATTTTCTCAGTTATTCATTAAATAGTTAACTCTATTAGTTTATATTCTTATTCTAAAAAATGGTCACAAATGTTCCAGTAGTTTGAGCAGTTTTGGTATTGTGGTGTTTTTTCTATTTTTTTTTCTGACAAAAAGTCTTATTTTTATTTGTCATCAGTATTTTCTTTCTCTTCCACGTTGTGGGTTGCTCATTTTTAAGCTGCATGATCCTCTAAGAATAACGTTTCAGTTACAGCACCCATGCCACTGAAGTGATTTTATTGGGGTTGTGTAGCATTCCCATTTTCCCCCTCACTGTTTGATCCATTTCTGTGTGTTGTTAACCTTTCCTTAATCTGCTTTTATTTGAAATTTGAGTGTTACAACAGTAGCAGATACAGCTTTTCTCAAATGATTACCTCAAAATGACAGGATTATAACCTCAAAGGATTTTATAATGGGATTAGGGAGTATGTCCCTGGACAGCTACTATACAGCATCTGCTTTGTACTTGCTATATTTGATGTGCCTTAGTCCTAGGCATAGCCCTAGACCTAGGTGAGCAGTGGGGGGGATGCCCATGTGGGAGATGAGAGGTATGAATTTCACTTCATTTTGCATGAGGAAGGCATTGACTGTGATTTCTTAGAAACTGTTGTAATTTCTAGTCTATTTTAACATTCCTTTCTCCTCCTCCTTGTTTGACAGACAGGTTTTAAATAAAAAGAGTTAACCAGCTTTCCATAAACAAAGGAGTTTAAGTGCAGATGGGGTTCCAGGCTCTGAAACCTGCTTTCACATAAGCAAATAATTTGGTCTTCACTTAAGCACTAAAAAGACGGGGGCAACACTGGGCATCATCTCTATGACATTTTTTTTTGTTGTCTGGCTTATACATTTACCTGCTTAGGAAGCTGATAACTAGGAATTCCACCCCTGGTCAGCCATGTATTTCTGCTCATTTTACATTGCACTGAGGTATTTACCTCTGGTTCATGAGCTCCCATCACAGTTCTGGAGAAAAAAAAAATTAATGTTTGGCCCATCATCAATACATACCACTCCTTTTGAGGATCTGAGATTTTCACCTTGGATTCTTTGAAGTTCAGACAGGATGCAATATGTATATAGTTAGGATCTAACTGTTCCTGATCAAATTAGGAGGCACACTTAGTGCCCAATCACCTTCAGCAGTCCATGTATTAGGAGATCAACCCTCATTTAAAAGAGATTTTAGACTTCTAGTTACCCAGAATGTACTTTTGCTTAATGAAGAGATTTTCAAAATGAAATTAAAATCAGTTGCTTTAGAAAAAAATTCATTTTTTTCCTCCTAAGTTA
Organism: Galbula dea; assembly: GCA_013399015.1. Taxonomy (NCBI): domain Eukaryota; kingdom Metazoa; phylum Chordata; class Aves; order Piciformes; family Galbulidae; genus Galbula; species Galbula dea. Next base: position 5,471 of record VWZX01008722.1, on the reverse strand, counting down.
TTTTTTCCTTCTTCTAAAGAAATTTTTGTTTTTAGGAACCAATGAAGTTCTCCCTCAAAAATATGTTTTGACAACTGCCTCCAAGTAATAACAGTATTTATGAGTAATTTCTAGATAGCTTCTGTTTGCAGTCTGGCTTGATGGAGCACTTCTCTATTACCTATTACACTGCATAATAATAATCTGCTGTGATAAAGGGTGAGATTAATATAGTTCACATGGCCTCCAAGATTTATCCATGTTGCCTTTCATAAAAGCCTCTTCATGAAAGAGCTGTACTTACTAGGGTTTAAATGACAGTTTCCCTCAAGTTTTGGAGGCTTCCTGAAAATCGTGTTGCAAGCTTGCACCTTGTGCACCTAGAATGCTTGCCAAACATAGGCTAATATCCTGATTGCAATCCCCCGTGCACAGGCGTATTTTAAACCTGGTCCCTTCTTCCTCCTGTGACCCAGTTCATGAACAGTAGGGAAACATTTAGTAATCTTGCTTTCAAAAGTGAAAGAAAAAATTCCAACCACTGTATTAATACAATCTGAGGGAAATAAATCACAGTGAATCATTTTCCCCCTGTATTTTATGGTTTCTTCATTCACAATTCCAGGTAAAATTTTCTTAAGCACCTCAGTAACCTAGGCATCTAACTCCCAGTTTGCAACACGAACTAATCAGTTAACCTCTGTCTCTTCATTCCCTGAGCAGACAAGAAAGATCACAATACTTCACCTGTTTATCTGCTTCTTTTGGTAGTCTTTGGATTGTGATTTTTATCATGTATTTATAAGTATTTGGCATAATAGGGTGTGAAGTTTAACTGGGGCCTCAGGCACTATTATAATACAGGTAATAAGCAATAATTATAGTAACAGATGTTGCCAGCTATTAATTCCATTCTCAAGGAAATTCAAACTCTTTCATTTGAGAATGCAAGACTTCAGCAGGAGTTTTCATTTATTTTTCTTTATTAAGCATTTGTCTCCTTTTTGAAAGCAGATATTATCCCTCGCAACTTTTATTCTCTTAATATTCCAATCTACATTGTCTTTTAAGTGACTTCTTTATATTTTTCACAGGTTTCTAAATATTAGACTCCCTTCAAGCCAAGGGTGAGGCCTGGTGTAACACAAACTGATGTAAGCACAGATTCATTAATTGATCAAATTGTGTTCTAATTGTGCCTATCATTGTAATAAATGATAGATTGATTGAGAACACTGAGTGTGATTTTACTCTGAGTCACCAAGGAGGGGAATCAATGAATCTAAGTCATTCACTCTACTTCTCTTTTAGAGAAGAGTTATGACACTACTGTATATTGCAGCTTAAGGTATTTATTCACATGTAGCCTAGAGAGGCAGGAGAACTTATGTGTGGCAGAGCAGATTTAACACACAGGGGAAATCTCTTTCCTCCCAGAAGAGAACTACTATGTGTTTTCATTTCTATTCCTTTCTATTTCTGGTTTGTTCTTGCTTTGAATCAGAAATGCAATCTTACTCTCTGAGTAGATGGTGTTCATAAGGTAGCAAAGGTGATGAGTCCATTCCTACTGTCAGTGAGTTAGATATTTTTACTTCAAACTGTACTTTGGTTTACTGACTATAGCAACCATTTAATCTGGAAATTACTCAGGACAGTAAATTGCACCATATGATACATGTGGCATAGCAAATTCAGCTCCATGTTGGGCTTTTGAATTTTCTTTTGTTTGTTTGTTTGCTTTTTTTTATGGTGACGGATAAAAATACTAAGACCCACTGCATCATGGTCATTGGCTGGGTTAAACTCTTGATCTTGCCAAAGTTCAGGGAGTATTTTCATATGTGCAGTATGAAATACAACTATGAAATTATTATAAATCATTGAAGTTCCCATAAATCTCTAGGTGTTTTGTATTGTGTCTGATACTTAGCTTACCAGAAACAAGTTTTTCAGGCTTAACGTTTCTTCATGTTTAAAGAATTTCATTCAGAACTAGATGGGAGAAAGTACCTCATGAATAACAGTCTGAGAAACTGGATAATGTAAAGTAGTTCGTATGTTCCCTGAAGATCACATGGATGACAGCACACAGCTGTTTGCTTTGTAATTGACTCTGTTTACAAAAGCATTAACATTATTTACTGTATTCATGGAACATTCCTGTGCCTGTCTCTACATTCAGGATGAGACAGGATGTGAACTTGGCTTTTAAAGTTTTCCATAAATTGCATTATTTTGGAGCAGAAGAAAACTTCAGGAGAAGCTCTGTGTTCTTGCTGTCACCATCTAAGAAGAAGCATTGCAATTGCTATCTAACTGTATTGTTTAGCAAGCTAAGGCATATGAGTCATGCTGTTCTGACAGTGGCTCCTAGTCGGAACCACTGGGGTTTCCCCTCTCCGTTACTGCTGGCTTCCTTCACAGGGCTTCTTTGTTTTTGGGGAAAGTTATATCTACTGATGAAGAAAGAAAAGTCTAATTGGTTAGTGTTGTCTGGTTTATTTTTTCCCTCCTTCTTTCCAGCTTTCCTTCCCTTCTTCCTTTTCCATCAACAGTTAATACTGAATATTAGTCCTTGAAGAAGGACAAAAGGAAAAAATGCCTGTTTTCAGCACTAAGCTGCAAACAAGATGGATGGTCCAGACAGGATGTCCTGAAGACTGAGGGTAAGAGGGAGTACTTGTAAGAGCTGAGAGCTGATTTACATGAGAAAAGCTCAGCATTGTCTTCCTCCAGAAAAGTATAATGCAGACATCTCTAAATTAGAGCTCTAGGATTTGTTATTGGGCTTGGGATGACATTTGAATGGATAAATATATCTATTACCTCTGGTTGACAAGCTTAAGTTACTCTAATGGTGTAGAAACATTCATTCTTCTTCTAGTGATCTGTTACTTGGTGAAGCCAAAAATATGGTTTGTACCATGTATGCTTTTGAAGAACACAACAAACCACCATTGCAGTTATATCACTGAGGGAGATCTACACTGGACACACAGTGTCCTTGCCATTCTTCGTTCCTTGGTAGGCTTTATTAATGTAGAAAGTATCGGGAGGATGGAAGATTACAGGTAGAAATAATGTACAAATTGTGAAATTGGAGGGAGGTAAATACCATCAGCAGTCTTTGAATTAAGTATGTTACTACTACTAAAATCCCTAGACCACAAGCAGCTTGAAAGATGTTTATGTTCTGATTATGACTTACTCTTTCTAATATTCAGGAATGCTGAGAGTATTTGCCTTAGGCGTGTTATAGTAGCTAATCCTTGAAAATGGCAATAATTTCTTAACACTCTGAACAACGAAATTATGTATTTTGGAGCTTTTTAAAAATTGATTTGAGGATGTGTGTACATTAAAAAAACAAAAGTATGATCTTTTCAAGGAGTAAAATTCCTTTCTCATCATTTTACATTTGAAAACTGGTTTGCTTCCAAAAAAATGACATTTCTTTCATTTTACATGTATAGACGTCCTACAGGTTTTATTGCTAGTGATCCCCACACAGTATGAACTTAAAAGTTTAATCAAACTGAAAGCCATGGTCCACTGATGTTCTATAGACCTGCTGAGTTTAGAGTTGTTATGAGAAGAAATGTTCCCTTTGCATCCTCAAGAAGTCAAATTAATTGCCAAGCACCGATTCTTTCTGAAGAACAGAATTCCTTGAGCAGACTTTAAATACAAATGTGTAACTGTAGTGCCTGCATTTAATGATTTTTGTTTTCTTTTGTATTTTCTTGTGGTTTTGTGGTTTCGTATAGTTTGGATTTTTGAACTACCGTTACCTGGTTTCCTTTGTCAAGTCTCTGTGGAGAGTACTTAATTTCAAAAATTATTAAATTACTTCATTTAACAGTAAAGATGTTATTTATGTATTTATTATGAGTGGCAAGTGTCCATGGAAAGACTTGAAAATGTTTGAGATTGATATATTTATGGGTTTTTTAACTATTTGATCTGCATTCTTAATAGTTTATTTCTTCAGTAAAAAGGAGTATAGAGTAAGATGCATATATCAAGTGTGGTTCTTTTAGTATCTAAATACTTAGGGAAGCATCTTATGGTGAAAGATAACAAAGGGAGAGGAAGGAAGGAGGGCACTACAACATAATCACAGAATCACAGAATATTAGGAGTTGGAAGGGACTACCCCCCCGACACAGCAGGATTCCCTAGACCAGGTCACACAGAAGTGCATCCAGATGGGTTTTGAATACCGCCATAGAAGGAGACTCCACTACCTCTCTGGGCAGTCTGTTCCAGTGCTCTGGCTCCTGAACTGGGAAAAAATTGCTATGTGTATTCACACGGAATCTCCTGTGCTTCAGCTTACAACCATTGCCTCTTGTCCTGTCACTGGGCTTCACTGAGAAGAGTCTGACCCCATCCTCCTGACACCCACCCTTCACATATTTAAAAGTATAGATGAGGTCACACCTTAGTCTCTTCTTCTCCAAGCTAAAGAGACCTAGCTCCCTCAGCGTTTCCTCATAAGGAAGATGTTCCAGCCCCTTCATCACCTTTCTGGCNACATGGGGTTGGTCTTTCCCAGGTGCAAGACTCGACACTTCGCATTGTTGAATTTCATTAAATTTCTCCCTGCCCAACACTCCAGCCTGTCTAAGTCTCCCTGAACGGCAGCACAACCCTCTGGTGTGTCAGCCACTCCACCCAGTTTAGTGTCATCAGCAAACTTGCTGAGAGCACACTCTGTTCCCTCATCCAGGTCATTAATGAATAGATTGAAAAGTACTGGTCCCAGTACTGACCCCTGAGGAACTCCAATAGACACAGGCCTCCAACTAGACTCCATCTCATTGACCACAACTCTCTGACTTCTGTCATTCAACCAGTTCACAATCCTCCTCACTACCCAATCAGCCAGACCACACTTGCTCAGTTTACCTGCAAAGATGCTGTGAGAGACAGCGCCAAACTCTTTATTGAAATCAAGATAAACCACATCCACTTCTTTACCCTCAGCTATCCACCCGGTTATGTCCTCATCAAACGCTATCAAGTTGGTCAAACATGACTTCCCCTTGGTAAACCCATGCTAAGTGCTCCTAATGACCCCCTTATCCTTGATATGCCTAGAGACAGAGTCAAGGATAAAGTCTTCCATCACCTTTCCAGGGATGGAGGTCAGGCTGACCGGTCTATAGTTACCCCGCTCCTCCTTCTTTCACTTTTTGAAGACTGGAGTGACATTTGTCTTTCTCCAATCCCCAGGCACCTCTCCGGTTCCCCAGGACTTATTAAAGATGATGGAGAGTGGCCTGTCAATGACTTCTGCCAGCTCCCTCAACACCTGTAGGTGCATCCCATCAGGACCCATGGATTTATGGATGTCCAGACGGCTTAGCTGTTCCCTAACCCAGTCCTCCTCAACTAAGGAAAACTCCTCCAGTATCCTAACATCATGTGGGCGCTCAGGGGTTGGAGACTCCTGAGAACAGTCTCTAAGAGTATAGACAGAGACA
>VWZX01008721.1:0-153730 GCA_013399015.1 Galbula dea | reverse complement strand
CCACGACCAGCACCCCGGTGCCTCCCAGCACCACCACTACCTCGCAGACCACACGGACATCTGCCACACCAACTTCTCCAAGGACTACCACAGGACCATCAATAGTCACTAAAGTCCCAACAGAACCCCCAACTGTACCTATACTTGGTAAGTCTTTGCCTGTGTTAGGATTTGTGGCATTGTTATGGCTGAAATCATGGTTTATTGGCAGCTTCATGTATCTCTTAATTTCCTTTCTTGGAGGAGTTGTAGTTGATTCAGAATTCTAAATTATCATAGAGTTATAATACAATTTGGGCTGGGAGGTATTTTGACAGGGTTTTTTTCAACCCTCCATTTTTCTGGGTAGGGAGACATTTTTCACTCTAGCAGGTTACTCAGAGCCCCACTCAACCTGACCTTGAATGCTTCCAGTGATTGGGCATCCACAACTTCTCTAGGCAACCTGTTCCAGTGTCTCACCACTCTCATCATACAAAATGCCTTCCTCATACCCAATCTAAACCTATCCTTTGTCAGTTTAAAACCATTGCTCCTTGTCCTGTATCCACAGGCCTTAGTAAAAAGTCTCTCTCTGTCCTTCTGATGGGCTCTTTTAGATAAAGAAGGGCTGAGGGGAGGTCTCCTCAGAGCCTTCTCTTCTTCCAGCTGAACAGCCACAACTCACTAAGCATTTCTTGGTAGGGGAGGTGTTCTAGTCCTCTGACTGTTTTTGTAGCCCTTCTCTGGACTTGCTCAAAGAGTTTCTGTCTTTTACTGGGGACCCGAGACCTGGATGTAGAACTCCAGGTTGGTATCATGGGAGTGGAGTAGAGTAGAGGTTCTGTATGGAGCTCTCAATCAGGAAGGAGAGTCTACAGCATGTTTCTGTTTCTTGGTTCCATTCCTTTGATTATCTAGAACATTAGGACTTGTTTCACCCTCCTGCTTCTGCTCAAGGCAGACACTGACTGCAGGGGAAGTCTTGTTTTTGATGATTTGGACCTTGTCCTTCAGCTAGAGCAAATGTACTCAGAGAGATACGTATGACGTACATTGGTACTGAGGCTTGGTTTTGTGACACTCTTGTTTCTGGCACTGTCCAAGTACAACTCTGCAGACTTTCTTCCTTTTCTCCTCTTGTGTTGCCTTTGTGGCCTTTGTTGCCCCTCACCTGCAATTGTGGTTGGAGGAGGCTTTGAAGGTTTCCCCAGGCAGGGTTTGGGGAAAGGTTTCAGACCATGAGTTGTCCCTAGGCACAGACTGTTATGCAAAATCCATTAATAGAAGAGTTCCTACTTTTAGTCCTACCTCAAAAGCCTTTGCTTAGCTTTGTTGAACTTCATTTGCTTATTAGAAAATGAAATGAAGTTAATAAGAAACACAATTTGCCTACTTACTGTAAAATACTGTGTTTTCCCCTTCTTTTAGGGACTACAACACCAACACCAACGACAGGACCAAGTACCCCAGTGTCAACAACTACAACCACATCGACACCAACACCCCCAGAGATAGTCACCACCTCTGGTACAACTCCAACTCAGTCTTTTACCACCACTTCAGGAACAACCACTCGTAATTTTACCACAACCACTGAAATCACCACCACCACTATTTCCACTGGCTCAACTAGTACTTCTAGGCCAACTTCAACATCAACTGCTGTCACCGTTACAGGAAGTTCTACACCCAGTACAGTTACTCCAGCCAGTACTTTAAGTTCAACTACAAGTCCACCATCGCCCACTCCTGGGAAAAACTGTACTATTTCACCCAATGAATCTTATGTGGTGAGTAGATGGCATGAGATGTGTACAGCATTCTGCTTTGGATGGAGAGCAGGACGTAATTTCAGTGCTAGTGACGTACAGGGTAGGTATTAATCTGGATAGAAAAGGAAGTATCGGTCCATTTTATTCTTGTTTTCATGGATATCAGCATGGCTTGCAACAATATTCCCTTTGATAGCTTAAATACTGCTATTAATTCTTCAAGGATAGCTTAGAAAAGGCTTTCTTCAAGGTGCTAGATGACAGCTTAACCTTTCTCTTTACTGTAGGATAGCTTTGAGGAGGAGATAATGAAGGGCTAAGTTGTGCTAAACTATCCTTTCTGCTTTTGAATGAGTTCAAAGTGAGGGGAAAAGTTGTTTTTGTGTTTACAGTGCAGGCCAACAAGGAACTACAGGGATGAACTAGGCTGAATTTGGAATGAGTCAAAGTTGGACATAGCTTGGTTCCAGGAGAGGACTGAAACAGATCTCATCACATTCAAATACTTGTGAAATTTGACTCAGAGTTCTGAACCCTCCACCTCTGACACAGACAAGCTAATATCTTATACAGTTCTAAATGTCTTATACAGTTCCTCACAGCTTAGATGTCTACTAACCTGCTCAGCAGACCTTCAGGAGTAAAAATGATCCATGGAAGACAGAAATAATGCATACAATCCCTGCATGCACATAATCACCTCTGGCATTACTCCCCAGAGAGCTGGTGTTCACTGTAGCTTTAGCTGTTCGTCTGTTCTAGGCATTCTCAGAAGGGGATTGATCATACACTGATCACTGATATTGATACTGTTGCAAGGAAGCCTAGGTGATGAGATTAGGTCAGACATCTAACTTTTGGATAGTTGAAACTCAAAAAGGCAGTTCCTACTTCTGGTTGCTGACTTGACTTCTGTGAGTAATGCTTTTTAATCAGCAGCTTCCACCAGTGCTAGCTCATCTAGCAGGGCATGATGGTGCTGGCTGCTGCACACACTTCCTCTTTTCAGACTTTTGGTGGGGGCAAAAATGGTCCATACGTGGTGTCTTAAAACACTGCAGAGCACGTTCAGGCATACCTGTTGTCAGTCTGATTGCTTCATGGGCTTAGTCTCTCTTTTCCCCTCTCTTTCCAACCACAGCCAGGTGAGTCATGGTGGCTCTGTGAATGTGTTCAGGCAGTCTGTATAGAAGATGATAAAATCCAGGTGATTCCTGTAATCTGTAAGCCACCTCCCAAACCTACGTGTTCCAATGGGCTCTCACCTGTGCAAGTCATTGATGAGGATGGATGCTGCTGGCACTGGGAGTGTGACTGTAAGTATATATTTTGTTGAATATTTGATGTCCTGTGGGAACAATGCTAATGTCAAGAGCAACAATATTTATCAGGGGACCCATGTATCTCACAAAGCTGTGACCCTCAGACTTCTTGTGTTGGTCTGCTTGGAGTGCTTCATTGATTCTTTTTAGCTAATTGGGGGCTTTTACTTAATTGGCCAACATTTCTACATAATTATAGTGTGAGCAGAATAAATTGTTCTTCCCAGGCAGGATTTAGGTACAGACATCTATAGGCTAGAAGCCTATGTATAACTTCCTTGTTCAGACTATTGGTATCAAGGGTGCAGTGAACCCTAGTCACAGCTGTCTGTCAGAAGAGTCAGATAACTGTGGCCTGAAAGTGTCTTTCTGTCTTATTGACACTTTCTAGATAATAAGCCTGTGCATTAACATAAACACTTTACAAATGTCAATGCCTAAAGTTAGATGAGATGAATCCCACAACTACAGATTGTGTCTGTGGTCTGCTCTGTCTGGGTTATGTTGGCAGAAGCTAACCTACCTGTTACTAACCTAACCCAACCTCCCTGGTTTTGTAGGCTACTGCACTGGCTGGGGAGACCCACATTACATGACTTTTGATGGCCTGTACTACAGCTACCAAGGGAATTGTACTTATGTCCTGGTGGAAGAGATCAACAAGAAAGTTGACAACTTTGGTGTCTACATTGATAACTACCACTGTGACACACGGGATGTGGTCTCCTGCCCTCGGACGCTCATCGTGAGGCACGAGACGCAGGAAGTGCGCATCGCAACCGTCAAGCCAAACACTGTGCAAGTAGAGGTAATGGGGAAGGTTACCTTTGATTTCCTCATTCAAATATTGACACTGCATCAGCCTGATTATTATATTCACCCTGTCCAGAAGCCAGGTTTATAGAGGAATCTGTATTTTACTTTTAATGCCAGTTTGGATCATAAAATAAGACTCATTGCTTTTTTTTGCCTCTGAATATGGGGAAGAATTTCTGCAACTTCTTCCTTCTATCTCAAATATTTCTCTCCTAAATCCACAAATTGCTAAGAGTTAAGGATATAAAAGAATATATTCATTTCTTTTAGTATATTAATGATAAAGGTTGAATGAGAGGATATAATGTACACTAGACATACCAATATAGTACTGGACTTAAGCATTTTTAAAGTATTACTACTAGCTTTGATGTCACCTCCTAAATTTTTCAGAACAGGAGCTCTTCTGTATCTATTTCATTGATAAACACAATGCCCCAGCATGGGGGTTTCAAAATTGGATGAGAATTGTTTGGTTTCAGGCTTTTGTAGTTTTTGTTTGGTTTATCACTGTACGTTACTCTCTGGGAATACCTCAATAGTTAGTTTTCAACAGATTGTAAAAATTTTCACCATTTAGACTTTTTTTCTCCCCTCCTCCATTGCTGAGCAGAAGTAGTAGTGATAATTGCATAGATTTATCATGGTATTTATGGTAGATTGTGGTATTTAAACAAATAATACAGATTTGGGCTTATTTCTTCCATTTAATTTTCCTACAAGCATGTTTCCTTTATGCACTGCGTGCACTAGGAATTTAGGAGGATTATATTGCACTGCCATGGGCTGTCCTCAGTGCCATAGTTCATCCAGTAAATCTACTGAGTGTTAGAATATAGCTGGTCTAAACTCTCAGTTTTAGCATAGCTCAGGGGTTGATAAAGCTTTCCTTTGGCTCAGAGAAGAAAAGTTTGGCTTTCCAGTAACATAAAAGGAAACACAGGGACACAAAAAAAGCCAAATGCACATTATTTGCCTTTACAGTCTGTCTCCAGTGCAAAGGAATGAACAGTCAATGGTTTTCTAAAGTCCAAATGCAACCTAGATCTCTCTTTTGTTTCCTTTATTAGGTGACAGTAAACAGACAGCCAGTGGCTTTGCCTTATAAAAAATTCGGTGTGAACATCTATGAGTCAGGCATAAACCGTGTGGTGGAAATCCCTGAACTCAAAATGAATGTCTCCTACAATGGCTTGTCCTTTTCCATCAGAATGCCCTACAGCCTGTTTGGCAACAACACTCAAGGACAGTGTGGTAAGGCTTACTCTTGGAATTGCTGTACTCCCAGAAAACCTCAAGCAGGTGGATGACAGCCCTGTCTAGAGATGGCTGGAGTTTGATCACAAATCTGTGAGCGGGTTCTTTCTCTCCTTCCCAATCTTAGGCACTTGCAATAACAACACAGCAGATGACTGCATGTTGCCAAATGGAAAGATTGCAGAGAACTGTGAAACCATGGCAGATCACTGGCAAGTTGTTGATCCCTCCAAACCACAGTGCTCTCCAGGCCTGGTTCCTACCAAATCACCTAGCACAACTCCAGTGCAGCCTTGCAAAGAATCTGCCATCTGCGAGCTTCTTCTGGGAAGGTAGGCACTCTTCTGGTGCTTAGAAGCCTTTGAGCTTCAAATTAGGTGGCCATTTTAGCACTTATTTCACAATAAAAACTGTTTCTAATTATTGCTCTATTTCTTGAGCTTTGTGGGGTTGTTTTCCTTCCTTTTGCTGTTTCTAGATGTTACTCACTGCTGACAGTTCACCTCCAACTCTCTGGCTGCTATATTAACCTTTCTTGATGGTCTCATTTTCTGCTGTGCTCTCTGCCTTCCACTGGCTGTGCTCTTGCATTTTCCCACACTCATTTAGGAGACAGGAGCCCAACTGAAAAGAGAGATCTTCATTTTTAGAATGCTGTGTCAGAACTGAAAACCAACCAACCAAAATCTCTTTAGAAAAGTAGCTCATGGTTACACTGGATAATATTGTTGTAACTCTAGGGCAGAAAATACTGGTGCCTGAGTGTTTTTCTGGGTTAGGGAAGAATACTTTAAGATATGTTGAAAGGTTACAATCTAGATAAGTGCTCTTAGTAAAAACCTCTCAGAAATAGTCCTTGTTTACATCTCCTGAAGCACTCCTGTTGCCACATCATAACATTGAATCACATGGGAGAATTCCTGGATTGTTCAGTAACCAATAATGATGAATGTTTCTCTTTCCAGTGTGTTCAAGCCATGCCATAGCTCTGTCGTGCCTGACAGGTACTATGAAGCCTGTGTGTTTGATAGCTGTGTACTTCCCAACTTAGACCTGGAATGCTCAAGTCTGCAGATCTATGCTGCCATCTGTGCTGACCAAGGTGTCTGCATTGACTGGAGAAGGCACACCAATGGTGTCTGCTGTAAGTGTTTGGCAACTTCTGTTGAAGTAGTAAGGATGCTTATATGGAATGTCCTGCTGTGAAGTCTTTGCTTAAGATTATCAAAGATAGGAAAATGAGTTGTCAGTGTTTAATTTCTTGGCATAAGGTCATTGTTACTGAGCTTTTCTCCCTTCTTATTGTGCCATTCCAGCTTACCAGTGCCCCCCTGGTAAAGAATACAGAGCATGTGGTCCTACTGAACAGCTAACCTGTAAATCAAGGTAAATAATTCCTTCACTCTTAGTTATAGCTCATACAACTCATATCTAATGCATAGCTGGCTGAAAGAAACCAACCTCCTGCCATCTCTTCATTGATACTACATTTGGAACCTCTATTTTCTGGATCCTAAATGTGGGCACCTGTACTCTTTACATTGGTTATGTTGTCCAGGTTGCCAAGAAGGCCAACAGCATCCTAGCCTGCAGCAGCACTAGTGTGGCCAGCATTACCAGAGAAGTGATTGTGCCCCTCTACTCAGCAGTGGTGAAGCCATATCTCACATACTGGGTTCAGTTTTAGGCCTTTTGCTATAAGACAGACATTGAGGTGCTGGAGTGTGTTCAGAGAAGGTCAGCAAAGCTGGTGAAGGGTCTAGAGCACAAGCGTTGTGAGGAGCAGCTGAGGGAACTGGGGTTGGCTAGAATGGAGAAAAGGAGGCTCAGGGGAGACCTTCTCACTCTGCAACTCCCTGAAAGGAGGCTGGAGTCAGGTGGGGGTTGGTCTATTTTCCCACCTTACTAGTGATAGGACAAGAGGAAATCAACCTCAAGTTGCACCAGGGGAAGTTTAGATTGGATATCAGGAAAAATGGAGAGTTGTTAAACATTGGCACAAGCTACCCAGGGAAGATGTGGAAACTGTGGAGTTGCCATCCCTGGAGGAGGTCTTAAAAAACCCAAACATGTAGACATGGCACTTAGTGACCTGGTTTAGTGGCATGGTAGTGATAGGTTGATGGTTGGACCTGATCTTAGAGGTCTTTCCAACCTTGATGATTTTATGATTCCATCCCAAACATGAACACTGACAACCCCAAAATCACAAATGTGCAGATCATTTGCCACTCTCCCTTCAGTGAAAGGTTATTTGGTGCAATACTCCTCTGCATGCCTATGACAACCATGGTGTTATGGTGTGGTGTTCTCACAACATTTTGTCTCATACAGTCAACAAAATGAAACTTCAACTAAACAAGTAGAAGGCTGTTTCTGTCCCAATGGAACAATGCTGTATGACCCCAGTGTGGATGTCTGTGTGAAAACCTGCGGTGAGTTTTACTGCTTCACTGCACTTTGTTTCCTCTTGTTTCCTTCTCATGTAACCCAACACAGACCTGACTGTGTGCAGTACTCACACAGCAGCCAGAAGAGACATCTACTGTTTCCTGAGTGGTAATGGAAGTTTATTTTGATATTTTCACAGGTTGTGTTGGAGTGGACAAGATCCCAAGAGAGGTATGCTGCCAGAGGCTTTTCTACTTCAAGTAGAGGCTGGGGATGGGGAGAGGAGAGAGGTCTCCAGTGGTAGTGTTTTGTTTTGTGATCTTGCAGCTTTTCATTCTTGTGTTTGCTTCTGTTCTTTTTGATTGGTAACCATGCACTAACTACTTGATTTTCTTTAATGACAGTTTGGGGAAAGGTTTACAGTAGACTGTCAGGACTGTATTTGCCTGGAAGGTGGCAGTGGCATTGTATGTGAGCCTCATGAATGTCCCAAACAAAATAAGCCCACTTGTGATGGAGAAGGCTTCCGTGAGGTCACTGAAGTCAATCCTCAAGACTCCTGCTGCCCCTTTGTCACCTGCAGTAAGTTTATGCTTCTGTTTCTAGTCCTTCTATACTTTTTAGGAATAGAAAGAAAAAGCAAACTGTACTAGTTCAGCACCAGAGCCCTGCAGCAGGCAGTCACAAAACAGTATCTTTCCTCATGCTGTTTAAAATCACCTCGCCCTGTGTTAGGAAAAATTAAGTTTTAACACTGCAGTGTCTCAGTATGACTGAATATATAGTTTGTGTGTTCAGGATCACATTTTATTCAAGCAAGATGGAAATAGATTATGGAATTCTATGTCATTTTCATTTTGCTGCAGTTGCCTACAGCCTTGGAGACAGTGACCATTGTCCATTGCTCTGCAAAGAGCTGTGATACTTTTTTAGCACTTGGTAATTACATAGTGGAAGAAGTTTCATAGAGTAGAGCAGTTCTCTAACCCAGTGCCTGGATTCACTAGGAAAAAAAATCATTCTCCTTGTGCTGTTTGTTTCTTTGGAGAGGGTCTGGACTGTTTCCTAGCAGTGGGAAGTGTATCCTACATTGATGGATGCCTATTTCTAGTAGCCATGATTTAATGTGCTTTCTGAGCTCTTCCTTTTCTTTTTTAACTTTTTTCTTCTTTTCCTCACCAGGATGCAATACAAGCTTGTGCACAAGTAAAGCCCCCAAATGTAAACCTGGATTTGAAGTTAATTCTCACATTCCCAGCGGCCAGTGCTGTCCTGTGTACCAGTGTGGTAAGTCCCTTGGAAATATATTACAGTAATTGGCATTCTATATTCTATAATCCAGCACCTCACTTAGACTGTATGCAATAGCCTGTTGGAAGAGGCTACAGAGTCTACAGATTGGTTATTACTGCTGTGGTTATAACAAGCAGCTCTGGAATCAGATACAGCTCAGGTGCCTCTCAGGTTCAGTTTTCCTGGTTGTAAGTAAATGTAAGAACAGCTGCAGAATCAACTAGGGCTGTGTTCTCAGCTGACTCCAGCAAAATGCCCCTGTAAACATCCCCAGTAGAAAATAGCTTTGCAGAGGCTGTTTTGTTCTTGGTAGATGAAACAAGGAACTATTTGTACCTGTTAAGTGGACATTCTTGGCTCTGAACTGCAATGTGGATATTAGGTCAAATCTTCCCCCCTTTTGGCACATGAAGTATTGTTCATATACACAATATCTATCCACCCACCTACCTACCTGTCTTATATCTGCTACCAGAAATGGGCAATTAGCAAGAATTTGACCATATGCATTGTGATTGATACTGGAAGAAATGAGTTGGACTGAAGTGGGGTGGAGACCTTGTTTTTTCCCCCCCTCTGTAACCATCTAATTCCTTGCTTCCTAACAGTTCCCAAGGGAGTTTGTGTACATGAGAATGCTGAGTTCTTGGTAAGTTCCTATTTCAACAGTCTTCTGAGAAATGCCTCTGAGACCTGCTAGTGTACATTCTCAGCAGTGCTATGAAGTGATTTATCTAGCTCAATCAATAGTCCAGGAATTTTCAAGTTCCTGTCAGGAGCTCCTCAATTCCACAAAGCCTAAAAGGTTGCTGTGTGTGAAAGAGACTGAGGAGTTTGTATATCAGTATCAGATAGAGATGTGGGGCCAGAGTTAAGTGTTGATGCAGTTTAAAAAGTCAGTCCACATTTACTGCCAGCAGATCATTGCAGTTTTAAGGCTCTGCTTTAAAAATGAAAAGATTTGTAAGTAAGTCTTGTTCTGAACAGACTTAGATTCCTGATAAATTCTGTTGGGTCTGGTAATTGTTTTATTGCAGATATTTTTATGACTCCTGTCATTTTAATATCTGGGTTTAATATGGGTTTAATATGAGTTTAATATAGGTTTATATAGGTTTAATATGGTAACTGTTTTGTTGCAGATATTTGTATGACACCTGTCATTTTAATATCTGAGTATATATAGGTTTAATATAGGTTTCTCTAGGTTTGAGTATATATAGCTATATAGGACTGCAATAAATACACAGGTGAACTTAAATTCAGATTTCAAATACTGTTTTCATAAATGGCTGGTCACATATAGCTATCCCATAGCCTTTAATAATTGTTTCCTTCTCCATTGATGAGTTTACTGGGTTTTTTGGACATTAAGAAATGTCTGTCACATATCTCATTAATATATTAACCTTTTTTTTTTCCTTCAAATTTGTAGCCTAACTCCTCAGTCTTTGTTGACAAGTGTCAGAACTGTTTGTGCACTAACAAAGTCAACACCAGCACTCAACTCAACATCATCTCATGTGAACCTGTTCCATGCAATGTAGTTTGTCAACCAGTAAGTGACAAACTTAAACAAAAGAAACCAAGCACCAAAATATCTATGTATGTGAAAAGCAGTTGGATCAATGAGTAATAAGCAAAGGACAGGGAGGACAAATCCACAGTCCAGCCACCTGCAGTGCTGGGGCCAGCTCTGGAGTCCTCAGCACAGCACAGACATGGACCTGGCCGAGTGGGTCCAGAGGGGGGCTACAAAAATGTTCTGAGGGCTAGAAGCCCTCTGCTGTGAGGACAGGCTGAGAGAGTTGGGGTTGTTGAGCCTGGAGAAGAAAAGGCTCCAGGGAGACCTTCTTGTGGCCTTTCAGGACTTAAAGGTGGCCTACAGGAATGTTGGAGAGGGGCTTCTTACAAGGGCATGTAGTGATGGGACAAGAGGTAATGGCTTTAAACTGAAAGAGGGGAGATTTAGATTAACTGAAGGAAGTTCTTCACTGTGAGGGTGGTGAGGCACTGGTACAGGTTGCCCAGAGAAGCTGTGGATTCCTCATCCCTGGCAGTGTTGAAGGCCAGGTTGGATAAGGCTTTGAGCAACCTGCACTAGTGGAAGGTGTCCCTACCTTGGGCAGGGGGATGGGAATTAGATCTTTAAGGTCCCTTCCAACCCAAACCATTCTATAATTCTATGATAATGGTGTGATATTTAATTATTAGGCATGTTTATTACAGTGTTTTCATTTATTCCACCTATAGCCTGTTTTTCTTGCTTGTGTCCTGTTGGGTTGGAAGAGAGAGGCACAAATCTAGAGAGCATTTCAAAGCATAATCAGTGAAGAGGTTAGGTATGTTTTCATTTATTTCTCAGAAATACCTCTACCATAATGCTTTCATTTTTAATTTTAATATCTAGGGCTATGAACTTCAACCAGTGAAAGGTGAATGTTGTGGAAAATGTGTGCAGACTAAGTGTGTGATACACACAGTAAACAACTCCAACCTCATCTTGAAGGTAAGTGTGCTCTACATCTTACACCTCCACCAAATTTGTACAGTTCCCACTCTGAGAGGGAACATCTCCTAGTTAAAGACAAGGCTTAATGTAAGTTTGCACCTGCAAAAGTTTAGGATTGTTCTTAATTACCATGTAATGGTTTAGCTTTCCCTAGGCATGGATGATTTTATTAATCACTCTGATATACTCTGTGTTTTAGAGGGATTTTTCTTTTCCAAAGGAAATCCCAAGTAGAACTGAAGATTCTCTCCATGTATGGCATATTGCAACACATGTGATAATCTGTAGCCAAAATGACTGTTAACCCAAATACAATTCTCTGTCCAAGAAGGAAAGCCATTGGCAGAGGACAGCAAAATTTGTCTGAGCTCCCTTCAGCTTTCCTTATTCCGTTTTGTCTTTTACTTTCAGCCTGGAGAGTTTAAAAATGATCCTTACAACAACTGCACTATTTATAGCTGTGTAAATATCCACAACCAGTTCATCTCCTCCACATCTGAGATTACCTGCCCTGCATTCAATGAGGACAGCTGCAAACCTGTAAGTACATGTGGGAAACTGCCCCTCCTCTCAATGCATAGATGACCTTGGTTTTGCTCAGCCATCTAACTAGCAGCAAAAGTCAGACTGAGCTCTGCTGATCTTTCACCAAAGTTTCTCAGCCCCCAGCCTAAAAGATTCTGCTGCATCCATGCAGACACCCATGGAGTGTATACAATAAGATATCTAGGTGAGATTTCAAGGCTTAGAACTGGCAGATGCCTCTCAGTAGCTAAAACACTAGTCAGCATGGAGACAGTCCTCACTGACTGCTTTCACAGAATCACACAGTGTCCTGAGTTGGAATGGACCCACAAGGATCAAGTCCAGCTGCTACTTATGCACAGCCACTGAGGAATAGCTCTCCTCAGTTATTGACCTAAAAGCCTCTTTAATAGAAAGAAAGAAAATAACATTATTTTTCCTGTTCCTTTTTTCTTCTAGGGAACTGTTGCATTCTTACCCAATGGCTGTTGCAAAACCTGTAAGTATGCCAGTGGACCTGAACCAATGCTACAGGGAAAGATTTTTCTTCTTAAATCAGCCCATTTTCTAGTCCCAGAGGCTGCTATGTTTGCAATTCAATAGATCCTTTTCTATTTATGTTTGCTATTCCAAACATACCCTCCCTGACCTCTCTGGGAAGAAGAAGAAAGAGCACTCAAGGCAGTGCTTTGAGGGCACTAGTGAAGCTCAGAGAGTGCTGAACTGCAAGGAACTTCTGGAGCTCCCTTCACTGAGAGTATTTTCTGCTCTTTCCCCAAAGGTGCCCCTCTGGATACTCCCGCCCCGTGCTCTGTCCGTACAAGGAAGGACTTCATCGTCCACAGGGGCTGCCGCTCCGTGGACAGAGTTGTCATGACTGAATGTGAGGGAACATGTGGAACTTTCTCACTGTAAGTACGCTGGTGGGACAGTGAGATTTCAATGCCACTGGCACTGAGCTTGTTTATAGAAAAGGTAGACTACAGAATGGGAGAAGATCTGGAACTATCAGAAAAGGTAGACTGCAGAGTTGTAGATGACCTGGAACCGTCAGCTCCCCAAATCATGGGCACAAAGTCATAAAATCTGTGATGGCAGAGTGGATTTGTCTCACACAGAAAGTAGAAAAGGGTATTAAAGTGCCTTGGGATTCAGACAGCTAATTTCTGCCTCTCCTTGGTGTGCTGGCTTCTGGCACAGGGTAACATTGCCATTTTCCATGTTAACAGATACTCTGCTGAGGCCAATTCTATGGACCACAGCTGCTCCTGCTGCAGGGAATCGAAGTCTACTCTGAAGGAAGTGGTGCTGAAGTGCCCCAATGGGCATTCCAGGTACCATAAGTATCTGTATGTGGAGAAATGCAGCTGTCAGGAGACCGAATGCAACAACCCACACTCCAATGAGAGTCACAGCAGGGAAGAAAATGACAGGGCAAGCACTCTGAAACGTATCAAGAGAGCCATCAGCTTGGCAACAAAATGAAGGGGGTAAAAAACCTGGCAGCATTCAACTGAAAGGACTGTTCTCATCCCCCCTGACTTCCTTTGAACTCTTCTCTTCCCAGACACTCTCCCCTGGTTTGTTCTCTGAGTGTGTTTAACAGTGCTCTATTTATTTGTGCACAGAATAAGAACATAAATTTGTATTCTTCCAACTGCATGACCCTTTTGGGTCCTTTTATAATCATCTTCTCTTCTCTGAGTGATTAAAAGCATATTTCAAAACACATGGTCTCTGTACTTATTCACGTGCTGCCTTGATGAGCCTGAGAAAGAGGAAAAGAGAAGAAAACCTCTTTTTCAAGGTACAGGAAGCCAACTGACATATTTCATTAATTTTGGGGATATCTTTTCCTGGCTCCTTAAAAACTGGAATGTCAGAAAGCCCTCTCAGGAGGGATCCTCTGTGTAAAGTGTGGCAGAAGACAGCACCAAACTATCTGCCAGAACAAATCCAAAGATGGATAAAGCATCACGCAATGGTTCAGAAGACTTGAAGAAACTTCTAGTTCAGCATTAAATCTTATTTTTGCAGAGCTGTGTAAGTCAGAACTGTCTCAGTTCATCACAGTTATGTATTTCCACTAAGAAAGTAGTCCCTCAGCTATGGGAATATGAACTTTATTCACAGTGCTGGAGGGACATGTAGTGAAAGGACTCCTGGTCCCAATGTCTGCAAAACAGATACCTGTCTCTGAGCTAGTAACTCTCAGCCTCCTCTGCAGGAATGCAGAGAAATAGCCACTTTTGGCATTCATTTGCCTCACAACAAAAGGACATATCCAAAGGAAGTTAGCTGAATTCTAAAATAGCTCTGTCTGATCTTGCTGTAGGACCTGAAGGAGGTTACCTGGAAGACAGACATCTCTCTTAAATCATCTGAACTACAACGAGGGTGATCCACGCCTTCTGTTGTGCGTGAAAAATGCCTTTGGCATTATTTTGTCTCTGTTTATGAAGACTAATTGTGCTTTACCCTTCTGAGAACTTAAAGTAGCTGCTTGAGTGGTAGCCAGCCTTGAATACCAGCATCTTGCTACTTAAAGAATTGGTGGCAACATTTTGTGCTTCTACTAGCCCTGCCAAATGTGTTGCAGCTTAGAATGTAGACACTGGGAATGCACAGAAAATGAAACTCCAGAAGTTGTGCATCTTTAGAATGCCATCATTACAGAACTAATTTCTGTGGAGGGGGGAGAAGCAGCTGATCTAAGAAGGAAGTTTCATCAGTTCAACAAAGCAAACTCCAGAACTAAGGAAGCCTGGTTTCTGCTTTAGTCTGGGTTTAGTTCATTGTGAGATGTGACATGTGACTGAGACACTTCTCCTGGGGCTCTCAGGAGATCACTCCTCTCTGGATTCTTTGTTGTCTAACAGTTTCAGTGCTGATGCTGGAGCCATTCTTGAGTCATTTGCACAGCCCACTTTCCTCAACATCTGTTGACATTTAACTGTCTTGGAGATCTTCATTTTTGCAGTTAGATTTGCCTGAAGGTTCTGGAGACAGATACAAGGGGGATCAAACCTGCCTTGTTTCCTGTGAAACAGAAAAGAGTTAGTAGTGGCATTTTGCTGCACACTGAAGGCTTAAAATCTTCCTTGTTTCCTTTTCTTCTGTACTTTGCATGGGCTCTTTTTGTCCTCCCTAGTGATGGGCAAACTGCTTCTAAGCAAGGGATTTAAAAGATCCTGTGGACAAGTCAGTAAGGCTGCAGGTTTTGGCTTCACCACCGCAGGGCAGTCTGTGGCTAAGAATGTGACATCGCTTCCCACAAAACACAAGCTGCCTCCAAAGGGGAGTTTGTTCTCCATCAAGCAGAGGATTTTAGCCCTGAGAAGAACAAATGCTGCTATTTCCCAGCAGATACTTGTATGCTCTGTTCTGTCGGGAATTGACATGCATGCAGAGGCTGGTTCTTCTGACAGTGCTCTGGATTCTAGCAGCCCTGTCAGTTTTGCTGCTGTGTCAGTGCTGCAAGTTCCCAAGCAGCTGCTGGCAGAGAATTCTTGCTTACAAGTGCTTGGCAGTTCCAGGTCAAACTGTACATGTCAAACCTCTACCTCTTTCTGCACTCTTAAGCACCTTAGGTGCAAACTGAACTGCAAAGCTCTGTATTTCCATTGGAACTGGGTGACAAAATGGAACAGATCAAACTTTTTCCAGCAGGGGAATCCACAAATAGCTCTTTGGAAAGAAAGGAAAGAGGGAAACTTTAACTGTGTATTCCTACAAAGAGAGGAGTAGTGGCAGTGAGCAGCACTTTTGCTTCCCACAACCCTCTTGGAAGTAAATGGAGACCTAGACCTGCCTGCCTGATGCCATGGAGCATTTAGTTTCTTAAGCAAGAGCTATTGGGTCTGCAGGTCACAAGAAGAGATTCATCTGGAAAACCCAGGGATGAAGAAATGTTTCACAGGGCAATATCGGTCCTTTAGGGGCTCAGAGGAGATGATGGAACCTCCTGATCCATTGTCTCCCAGGCAGGACCTACTGCAAGGGGCAGTGGCAGCATCGGTGCTGGAAGGGAATGGGCTTGACTCCATCTGTCCTCCAGAAATAACTCAATTCTCCTGGAATTTCCTTGTCTTTTGCAGTCTAGCAACAAGAGAGCAGTAGCCAGAACCCCAGCAGAGTTAGCTGGGTGGCAGAGTGGCTGCTACACTGTTGTGCCTCCATGCCCAAGTCCTGTGTTCATCTCTTGTCAGAATTTGTCTACCCTCCCACTTTCACTGGTGGCAAAGGAGTCCTTTTGGGTTTGTGTGGTTTTTGGTTGTTTCCCCCCATCCCCAGTTACTTAACAGTTTGAGTTTTGTCTTCAAAAAGGAGGAAACCTTCTTGGAAGACAAGTGAGACTTGTAGCCACACAGCCTTTGAAGGCATCAAAAGCCAGGGTCCTAGCTCTTGCTCTCCAGAAGCTGCTTGGTTTGACCTCGCTTTGTCACGTTGTCCCTAAGCAAAAGATAAGCAGAGTTCCTCTAAGCATGGGGTTTGAACATGTCCCTGAGACCCTCAAGGAAGTGCTTGGCCTGCTTGGACATTCTGGTAAGCAAAACAAAATAAACCCTGGTTTTATGGCTGTTTTCCCTAGGGGAATGAAAGGCAGCTACAGGGAGGCTGAAATTCCCGAGTACAGCCTGGAGCTGGGATTTACCTCTAGCATGTTTATTGCCTTGGTTGCCAGATGTTCTGATTTTGAGTCCTTTCCTCAGGTGCAGGCTCCTCCAAAGCTGCTGGAAGCTCAAGCAAATCCTTCCTAGGAAGCTGTGGTCTGACAGGAAGCTCCTCACAGCTCCTACTGTAGGAGACCCCTGTCAAATGTTGGAGCAAACCTTGAGTGGGTTGGCTGCAGCTCAGGGAGGGTGATGTTGCCACCTGAGTAAAGAGCAGTGCTGTTGAGGACCTCCAGTGCAGCTCTTGACACAGTTGGCCACTCTAATAAGGGCAAAGAACAAGCTTATTGTCCTATTCCCTTTTGGGCCCTTTGGGGAGGTACAAGTATCCTCTTAGGTGCACCCCGAGCCTTCCTTAGGGTAGGTAAAAGCGTCCCTGGAAGCAAGGTGATTGTGGTGTGCATCTTAACCATGGGAGTACACGGACTTCATTCCCAGTTGTAGTCTTCTCCAAGGCAGTTTGAAGCTTGGATTCTTTCTTCCTAATTACCTGGAGATGCACTGGAAACTCCCTGATGTTCATAGGACTTTACAGTCAGAGAGTGAGAACTTCCATCTGGAGCTGAGGAGTTCTCAGAAGATTTGCTGACACATGCAAACCAAGAAGACCCCTCCCCAAAATAACACAAGGTGAGGCTTTCTGATCTAGTAACTACCTTGTTTAGTAGTGATGGAACTCTGAATTCTAACCTAGGCATGTCATGCTGTGGGAGAGGAAGGGCAAGAGAACTTTTTCCATGTTATGTTTACTGTTGGCCTGTATTTTGCTAAACCACACTTCACTGAGCTAAGCACTTGCACCTAAGCCCCAGTGAAAGCACTTCAGCAAAGGCAAAGCCCTGAGTAAATAATCATGTAGTTACTGTGCTTGTTAGACACTGTTTGATCTTGTGGAGCAAAGCAAACCCAGATAGGGGCAAAAGAGGCAGAAATAACACGTACAATCTCTAAGATGAAGAAGTTCTTGTGAACTTTAGGTGCCATAAAAACTGAAATAGATTGAAATAACTGTAACATTGATACACAACATAAGAAATTTCAGCTCCCAGCAGAAGTTCTGAGGGTTACTTTAAGGCAAAACAAGTTCTCCAAGTTAAGCAGCCCTCTTCCAAGGCCTCATTTCCCACATTAACTCAGTCTTTCCAGGCTACCACAGACAACTCTGTACCTAACTGGCAGCCTCCCAGACTAACTTCCAAGCAGGCTCCATAAGCCATATTCCCATCACTACTGTAGGAATTCCTCCAAGATATTTTTTCAGCATCACCCTTTCAAAATTTGATAGATTCAAACTGGACTCCCTTTAATGTTCCATTTTTTTTCAGCATTCCTATCTAAAATGCTTGAATTCCTTTCACAGACTTCTCCCTAGAACACTAAGAAAGATCCCTCTGATTTTTCCTTTATTCCAAGACACTGAGAAAGCTCACTCAACACAGCAGAACTCATAATGTACTTCTGATGTTGCTTCAGTGCAATGATTTCTATATCAGGATGTCTAGGGAATCCTGCTCTGGCAGGGAGGTTGGGCTAGAAGATCTTTTGAGGTCCCTTCCAGCTCCTAACATTCTGTGATGTCTTTCTGTTACAGAGTGGTTCAAAGACAGAAAACACTTGATGTCGCCTTTATGCTTTGGGCTAGCCTCCTCTCCACATCTGATGAAGAAATGGGTTCTCCCAGAGGCCACTGAGCTTCCTTAGTTCCAGGAAATCCCAGATCTGCCAGTGATAAGCAATTCCTCTTACAAAAAGAAGCTTGTAAGAATTATTCTGGATGTTTGTTCCTGCTTATATTACAGAGTGTACTGACAGGTGGAAACCTTCTCATTTGCTTTGAAGGCTAAACAGAAGCAGTAGTCATGAAAGCCTAACTCAATCACACAAATGCTAATCTTTCCACACAGGAGAATCTACTCCCTGACCATACCAAGGCTGCTAATCTCTGTCTGACCTCCTGACAAGAGAAACACCCAGATTTTCAAATCATGCAAAGATTAGTGTGCATGTGGGGAGTGAGGCGGAGAAGAAACCTTGGATAGCAAGTGAGGCAACTTACATACAACTACAAGTAGAAAGAAACTATGGCAGAGGTGGGGTTGAGAAGGAGCACCTCTGCTTCCTGCAGCTCTCTTTTAAGCAGCAACAAAAGACAGCAGGAATGGTGATCAAGGCCTGTGGCTTTCCACAGTGCCTGTGACCTGCCACAGGAGGGATATTTCCATTGCCTGTGCTTTGGACTAGTGTAGCTGAGCCCTTCTTGCACTTTGTTTGCAGCATCAGTGGGAGCTGTATGCTCATGCCTCTCCTGAAAAACACAGGGAGCCTCAGCTGAAGACAGCACACTAAGGGTGGCTGGCTGCTGGGTGGACAGTTTTAACTTCCAGAAGATACTAAGCAGAAGCCTGGGGAAGGACTCTGGCCCCATTTGTCTTGTCTTCCCTCCCTCAAAAATTGGTGTTCAGCTGCCAGCTTTGGTTCTAGTGGCTACAGTGTTCGAGGCAAGGCAAGCTCTGAAACTTGAATGACATCAAAATGTTAGCTGCTTACTGGATAATGTCATGGTTCCTCTGGGAAGGATCACAATCTCGTGACCCCAGTTGAAATGCTCTGATGGATTTTGAGATCAGGTCCTTAATAGTCCAATTTAAGAAAAAAAACCAAACAGGCCAAGGTTTCTTGGCTTCTCACCTCAACCTGTTCTCTGCCCTATCTCCCTGCCTCACTTTTGGCTTGCAGTAACTTTCTGTCATGGTGGACATGGTTGCTGGCTATGTAATTGCATGTAATTACAGGGTTATGCAGACTTCAGGACTAAGTATGCAGTGGCCAGTCCTGAATTCTCTTGGCATCCATGAAATAAGAAATTGTTTTTAGAAGAGGGGTGGCATCTGCTCTATCTTGAAACCCATGAAGCTCCAACTCTTAAAGCAGAACGTTCATGTCCTTCCCCACAAGGGGCTCTGGGTTCTCTTTGTTCTGCTACTCTATAATTCCACCAAGAAGGTTGTTTAAAGAAGAAAAATCTTTCAAACAGAAAAAGCTCAAGGGCCCAACCTCCTCATGAGGTGGCTTTTTATGCAAGGAGTCTTTCTTATGTGAGGAAGTGCCAATAGGTCAATGAGACCTGTGTGCATGCCACCAATCAGCCGTGTCACCACTACTTGATTGTGGATTTTGAAAGGTCTACATCATCTAGAAAAAGAAAACAAAACCCCAAACAAAACAGAAAAGAGCAACTGAACTGATTCCTTACAAACAGGAGTAACTAATGCTCTTGACTAGTGCAGGGAACAGTCAAGGAGAACCCTATGGCACGATGAGAGGTTAAGGAGCTTTGTGTTCTTTCTGAAGCAAAATCTAGGGAAACACCCAACCATGTCCTACCAAAATGAAAATACTGAAGGCTCTATTCATGTATTGTAGTTGACATTAATGGCAGAGACCCATTTCTTGCTTTTCCTCTGCCTGTTATGGGTCACCTTATCCTTGCTGCCAGCCATTGCAAACTCTGAGGTGGATGCAAACCTGATGGAGCAAACAAATCTTTGATGTAGACTTCCTAAATGCTGTGGGATTCGACCAAGGATAAAAATCTAACTCATGAAGTTCTTGAATCCGTCTGGCAGTTTAAAATGTGCCAATTCCTGTTGCAGCCATCAGTTATGTACAATGTTTTGTCAAATTGACTTCAGAGGTTTTTAGCATGTGGATTATCTGCACAAGAGGGCTTAAAACCACATCCAAATGCATTGTTTTCCTAGCTAACATTACCTTGTTAATGAAGTACGCAGCATTTCTCTAGAGTTACTACCTAGCCAGTGCTTGTAAAACATCATTTTCTAGTGGATTCCTGTTTTAAGCAGCAATACCAGATTTACCTGAAATGAACTTGGAATATCAGAGTATTTCCTCCAGTGGAAACCCCACCAGGTCTGGGACTGACCCAGGATGCTGTGTTACAAAATCCTTGGCACTCTTAACCTTTTACAGTATGTATAGGATCACCTTTTGACAGGTAAGCACGATAACAAACACAACTGCCAGGCTTCAGTCCAGTGGCTGGCTATGAAGGGTATTAATCCACCAGATATCCCCAATTTGGGTGCCTCTTTACAAAATTTGTATCAAAAATTAAGAGCTGTGAGTCACTGGTGTGCTCCATGGGCTTCATGATGGTTTATCTCCAGTGAGTCAGTGGCGATAAAGAAGCTGAGTTAATATTTACCTATTGTATTTACCAAAATCACATACCCTTTAAGGGCAAATGATCCATGAAATGGGTTGTAAAGGGGCCAACAGGAATTGTTCTTTTTTGCTAGAACAGCTGCAGCACAGTGAAGGCCTCTTATGCCTCAGGGTCCAATAAAGGGAAGAGTTATTAATCCCAGTGTGTCTCTGCAGGGGGAATAGTTCCAACTTGCATGCCTGCATTAGCAAAGATTCAGTGGTAAGTCATCAACATCTTCACCAGCTTCCTGTCAGGCTGCATTTCCTTCTGAAAAGCTACCATATATTTCTCCTGGAAAACCTCAGGTTCACCACACTTGAGTACAAAAACTTTATCTGAATGCAAATATCCTTCCCCTGTCAGGGTAGCCCTGAAATCACTGCAGGGGATTGAAGCATCCAGTGATTTCTGAGGAGAAGCCAGAAGCAGCAGCTCTGGTTAGTGACTGACAGGAACTCTACTCCCCAAGAAGTGGCAAAGGAATGGCAAAAATGACAGAGCAGACAAGCTGAGGTAAGAACATGGCCACGTAGAGAGCAAGAGGAATGGGTTTCCCTCTTCTCTGAGTAGCAAGAGGTGTGACCTTGCTTTTCTCAGGGAAGGATCCCAGATGGCTGGTATGACTTTGTCTGATGAGAGGAGCATAAGAGAGTGGTGGTTTAATGAATTGTTTATTTTAGTCTGTCTCATGGACACAGTTTTAAGGACTGCTGTTCATGAGCTTCCTAGGCCCAAGAGCTAAGTGGGGCTTGCAGGGGGAAATCATGGCTTAGCTTATCCCTTCTGCCCACCCTGACATGCTCTTGAGCCACCTCACATGCAGAAGACAAAGGGCTGGGAGTTGCAGTGGTCAGCCTCAACATGTCTTTGTCATCTAAAGAATACCCCAACCTTACAGGTATCTTTGGTAGGTAGTTCAGACATGGTTCCTGCTGCTTTTATGCAGCCTGCTGAGAATAAAGGGTTTTTTTTCTGTTGTCAGGATTTATATTCCTAGAGTCTTACTATTTCTGCTTTTACACCAGTAGGAATGAAATAGATGCCTTGATTGCCTGAGTGGGAATGGGAAAGGAATAAGACCATGACTAAAAAAAAAACATCTGAGCAGAGCTCTGCATTTGGATTTTGACACTAGCTTTGATTGGGGAAAATTAATAAGTTACAACTTTCCATCTTTTTCCTCAAGTAAGCTCTCTTTGTCAGTGCCTGTGGTCTACTGACCTATGTGCTGCTTCTTGTGGGCTTCCCAGCCCTTCCACACATCTGCAATGAAAACTCTTGTGTGAGCTAAACAAGAAGCCAGTTTGGAAGTTACTGTGGGACTCAGCTGAAGCAGAGCGTTAGTGTTGCACTGTTTGATTTCAGATCACCCTCTTATCTCCTCTGCCATAGCCTCCTGGTTCAGTTTATTACTGGATATTCTGCTAGTTTGCTTTGTAACTGTTTGGCTGGAGATCAGCAGGGAAGATGCCATGTGATTAAAAGGCAAAGCAGCAGAAGCCTATTACTTGCATCACCGGTGCCATGAAGTCTGTCAGTTCTGTATTGCAGCCAAAATGGCAGGGCTTCAAGAACAGACTTTACCTTCCAGTGGTGCCCTGCCTCCAGTGAGACTGACAATGGAATTAATGGGGCACAGCCAGTGGGAAAGGGGTAACATGAACTCATGTGTCATGTTCTGCACAATGCTCTTGCTTGCTACCACAAGGTCTTCTTAGGAGCAACGGCAGCAGCAGCAAGTCTCCCTCGGGCAGTCCTAGGCACATGCAGTTCTGAAGGTCCTTTAGCAAGTGGCTCAGAACTGTGTAGGAGGAACAGCTTTAGGACATTGAACTTTCTAAGTGCCAGAATGCTTGGTAAAGCAGTGAGCAAGACACAGTTCTCCAGGATCAGCTTGCTGTCTGCCAACCAGTTAAAAGGGCATGCATGTTCCCCAGTGAGTGTGTGGACAGAGCAGACCTGAGGACTTCCAACAGGGGTGAAACCCAACTCCTCTGTGCACTGTATTTGTGCCCACTTACTGTTGGCAATCATTCTGCCATTAGTGTATTCCCAGAGGGGTATGAAGGAGGTAGAAGTGCCTGTTACCTGTGTTTGATTGCTGGGACTAGGTGAGAGGCTTCCTCTGTGACAGGAGCAGATCTCCTCCAGCATGGATAAGGTGAAGAAATGTTAGGACAGCTTGTGCCAACAGAGCAAGTAAATGTCTAAAAGAGACCCTAAACTTGCTGACATCAGACATCTGTGACAGGATTTCTAAGAGCTGTCCTACAGTGGAATGTAGGAGATCTCATGACTGGCCCCACTGGATTTTTGATGGGTGACAGTGTGTCAAAACACTCTGATAGCACCAAGGGACCCTTGTGCAGCAGTGTAATTTAGGAGATAAAGGAATGAATTGTGTTGGGACTGGGGCACTTCTCCCTTCTGCTGTTGGGAGAAATCACCACCTCTGTGTGCATAAAGAATAACTTAACTTTCCATGTCTGACTGGTGCAATTAAATCCCATTTCTGCAGCAGAGGTGAGAAGTTTGCACTTCATGGACTAATGGCTTTCCTGGTCTGTTGAAGCAGCAAATCTCTGGTCTTTGTTGTAAGATATCTTGCATTGCTCTTCTGCCACAAGTTTTTGCTCTAAATAAACCATATATTATGCCTGACCTTCCAATATTTTTCACTCTAACATTTAGAGGGTGTCATCAAGCTAGAAGTGACAACAAACACTTTTTCTTGAGCTGGGGGACTGTGCTGATGTGCAAGCCAGAGCAAAGCTCTGCAGGAGAGCAATGATTGCTTGCTGCTACTGAGACGATATGGAAAAGAAAAACTATTGTTGCCAAAGGAAAAAACAACACTGGAGGAGTGGAGTTGGGGGGACCTGTGTTAGAGAAAGGAAATAAGAAAAGGACATCTCTCTGCCTCTGAATAAAGCAAGAGAACTGGATACATGTCTGGAAGACAGGAGGTTACTGGGTGCTGAGCATGAACCACTGAAAGAAAACTGAATGAAGCTCCACCTTTCAGGGACCCTGCCACCAACGTTTTGTTCTCATGCCAAATTCCTGGACTATAAAAATCTGCCTATAAGTCAAGAAAAAAACACTTCCCTGGAAGGGATATTCAAGTTACTGCTTCATGGGAAGATGGAAATAAAAAAAGGGTCATTCTGGATCTTCTGCCTAATTTGGAGTTGCTGCAAGGGCAAAGAACCTGTTCAGATAGGTAAGAAAAACCTCTAATTCTCAGATTATTTGTCCAAATATGACTCTCTCTAGGTGGCAGTTATCAAATATGTGTAACCTATTCCTGTAAGAGCTGTAGGCATGCCAAATACTCTTGAAGACTTTAATTTTCTTCCTTATTTTCAACCATTAAAGTATTTTACTTCTTAGCTCCCAGTACTAGGTAGTTTATCAACTGTTTCATGTCCTAAGTGACTAAGGTAGAAGAGAAGACTCTGGATGCAGTCTGCATCATACAAAAATGCTGACACCCTTTTCAATGTATGTCACATCTACAGTTGATGTGACAGTTATTGCTGTCTTAGAACTTCTAGCAACTCCACTTCCAAGGATAGCCAAACTTTCTCATTTCCTCTCATTATTGTGTAGAAAAGTGCTAAATTACCCTACTTCAGTGCTGCAAGCACTTCTGGCACGTTGCAGTCCCCTTGAAAAGCTGTTTCTGTAAGGACTTACTGTCACTTGAGCTTCTCTTGCACATTTCTAGCACCAAGATCTGAATTTTGCAGTGTTCCCTTGTTCTTAGGTAGGAATGGTTAAGAGTACTTTAGAGTTCTCAGTATCTTAGTGACTGGGTTTGATTTGATCTGTGGTGGCTGTTGTTCTGTTGGTTTTCCTACATGTGCTACATAACACAAAGAAATTAGCCCTTTTTCATTTGTCATTCTTTCAGATGAGTCTAGAAGGAATGTTAAAAACATTTTGTAGCACACATATCTTATTTAATTCAAGGTGATTGATATTGGCTTTGTGCAGCTCTGTGGTATGAAACCTACCTATTGAAGTCATGTCTTATGCACAGCTAAAGCACGTGTCAATCCCTTAGAGCTACAACTCAGATATCCAAGACATGAGTTCTCACTGAGATAAAACCCAAGCAGTTCTGAGCTGATAGCTGAAGCTGGTGGCTTCGCAACTGCTGGGATCAGTGGGTGCCACCCATGATGTCTCCTGGAAGGGGTTCAATTCAGCTCTGGACCAAAGACTTGCCAGCGTAAAGAAACAGGATTTCCAAAGTAGAAGTGAGATTTAGGCAGCCAGGGTGGGATTCCTCTCCCTTCCCTTTAGATATCTACAGTGTAATTGCTGAGGGGTGCCATCTACATTGACACTCCTCAGCAACCTTTGCAGACAGTGGAGAAACTTGCAGTCTTGGACCATCCTCTTCCTAGCTAGAAATGTGATGTAGGGGGGCTGAATCTATTCTGCTTCATAATGCTAGCTTCAAAGGAGCCTGAGCTCATCTGCTCACTGCGGAAATACCTTTGCCATGGATTTCAAAAGTTCAGTGAGATGAAACTCCTTCCCACAAGTTTGTATCTTTCAGGGGTAAATATTTTTGCCTCTGAAAATCTCTCCTTTAATGCTTTGCAACAAAAGGGAAAAAAAGGCAGCTCCTCATGTGGGGTAAATCTCTAAGCTCCTCTCCTATGACTCTTCCTTTAGTCCAGGTCTCTACTGTCAGCAGGAGTGAATGTGCCACCTGGGGCAATTTCCACTTCCATACCTTTGACCATGTGAAGTTCACCTTTCCTGGAACCTGCACCTACGTCTTTGCTTCACACTGCAATGACAGCTACCAGGACTTCAACATCCAGATCCGGCGCAGCAACAGGAACGGCTTCCTAATCTACTTCACTGTCACCATCGATGGAGTGGTCCTGGAGGTGAAGGAGACAGGCATCACAGTGAATGGGAACACGTGAGTAAAGACCAGACTCTTGTTTTCTGGTGTAGCAGTTTTCTTGCTGTGTGTTAGTGACAGCTGGTCCTGTCCTGCAGAGGTGCACGTGGCTGCGTGAGATGCGTCCTCGTAGCACTCTGAACAGGGCATTGCAAAGGCTCCATCCCATAGAGGTGGGGAAGGCAAGAAACATGTAAACCACATCTCCCAGGGATCAACACCAACATGTTAAGCAAAAGGCAATGTGGATGCTATAAGACCAGAAGGTGTGCCTTTCCTTCAGGTTACTTTGTTTTGGGAAGGAGAGGTGGCAGGGAGGAGAGAAAGTCAACTTTTTATTTATAGAGGTTTGGGGTTTGTAGAAATTTGGTATTTTTCTTTTTCTCCAAATGTTATTTCTGGACTATGTTGCTGTTCAAGAACAGATGGTCCTTGGGGAAGAAATTTTCTGTCCCCAGAAAGGGAAAGGACCATCTGTCTAGAAAATTAGTCTAGAGCATTCGTCTAGAAAACTGCACTGCTTTGCAGATCACAGCTTGCCTTGGGATCTTCTTTCACAGGAGACAGAAGGTTCAGAAGTCAAAATCCACTCCTGTGGTTCCAATCTGTAACAGAGCAGAAAGCAAACTGCAAAGCATAAAAATACTCCTCTATGTGAAAAGTCATATGCACTGGTAGAGGAAAGCTGGGCACAAATTGCAGGGCAGCCCTCAGGGGAAGTGCAGTGACCTGCTCCCAGCACATAGGTATCAAGGGCCAAGGCAAGCTTTGACTCTGGGAAAACCCCTCCAAATCTTGTTGGAGAGAAAATGACAAGCTTATGGGCTGTCTTCTCCTGGCAGCCTTCTAGAAACAAGCAAATAGAGAATAACATCACTCTGTTGCAGTTATTCTGGGCTGCAAAGCCCAAATATATCTTCTAAATCAAAGGGAAAGAAATCTCCTGGGTTTTAGCCATTTTCTGATTTTCTAAGTTTTTCAGGCTCTGGGAAAATAAACAGTAATTGTCTTGGTGAGATGAAAAAGTAATGTAGATCTCAGTCACCTTAGAATAGCTGTAAGAGAACAGAGCTTTTCTAGCACCTCTGTGAAACCCTAATGCCAAAGAAAGCTGGGAGGGAGGATGAGAACCTGCAGTATCCTCCTGGGGAGGACCATTTTCCCAATAGTGTCACCTTGCTCCTAATAACCTTCTGGGGTAGGTCCTCAGGATGGAGGACCAGAACTGCATGGGCATCAGTCGAGTGGCTAAGGTATTTTTGAGACACTTGTGACCAAAATACATCGTGCTGTGGACTAAGGTTAGTAAGAGCTGGCAGTGGACAAGGTGATACCTAAACTGAATGCATTGTGTGGATGAAGGCTGACCTTGACAAGAATGTCCCCATGGCTAATTCAGCTCCTTTTTGACTATAGCTTTATTTCCTGTATCTCTGAGAGAATTTCATTAGTGTTTTTTTTATCTCAATGTGATCTATTTTGCTCCCTCTCTTCTCCAGGATTCCCATGCCCTTCAGCTTGAAGAGCATCCTGATTGAGGACACCTGTACTTACTTGCAAGTCACTTCCAAGCTGGGCCTGACACTCAAGTGGAACTGGGCTGATACTCTCCTAGTATGAACAGCCAGTTAGTTATTTTTCTCTTGCTGAACCTCATCCATGATGAAAAGCAGAGCTGGATGCAGGCACCACGTTGCTATAAGAGGTTGGGGAGGGGCAGGAGCTGTCACTGGTAGGGACATACCAAACCAGGTAATGGTTTCATGGGGCAGGGAAATGGAGTCACAATACCCAGGCATTCTCAGCTGAAGTTCAGTGACAAAAGATGCCACTGTTAGCCCTGGAGGTAACACCTCTGTGGTTATCTGCTTCCTCCATGGGGCACTGGCAGCAGCACAGCTAATCCCTTCAGCTCTGACTTCTCAGTTACCCTCTGCCTCGATGCACAACTTGTGTGGGAAACCAACCCCTGTGACCACTCCAGAATGTGGCCTCTCTCATTCCAAAGCCTTGCTGTGCTAGAGTTCTCCTCTATAAACCCACCCCAAAGTATCCTTTTCCACAGCAGGATGTTTGTCCTTCTGGGTGTGAACCTTTATCCTCCACCATCAGGACTGGGATGAAATAAATAAGTTGCATGTCATGTTTTGCAGTTCAGAGAGACAGAGGAAAAGGAAGAGGTGAATAAAGGGAAAACAAACAAGGAAACCAGGAAGCAATCAAGTTCAGGAAGCAATATTCAAATTCTGATTTAATTAAATATTTGC
This sequence comes from Galbula dea, assembly GCA_013399015.1. NCBI lineage: Eukaryota > Metazoa > Chordata > Aves > Piciformes > Galbulidae > Galbula > Galbula dea. The sequence continues at coordinate 125,765 of VWZX01008721.1, read as the reverse complement.
TTCCCTATTTGCCCTGGACTAATCCATACTTGAAGAATTGGAGGCACCACCTGTAGGGTGAACACAATTGTAGGGTGACACGCTTGCAGGAAAAGCACTGCCTATTTTTGGTGGACCTAGGTGATACCAGTACTACCCTCCAGACATGGAGGAGTGATTAGGTGCAATGGTTTTATCTAGCAAAACAGTAATGTGCTCACCTGGCTCTCTATTGTCCCTGAGTATGGGCAGAAGAAGTCACACCCTTAATGCTGTGAAGTTTTCCATTTAGGCTATAGACTAGAAGAAGCCCTAAGTAGGGCTAAAAGCTGACCAGAAGCTGCTGCTTCACAACACCCAGCATCAGAGCACAGTTATCTGACCTGCCCACAGTGGAGCTGTGGCACTTTGCAAGAGGTGCCACATGTCTATATACCAGTGTCTCTGTACCAGGAGGCACTGCTCCAAGGATCACTCCAGTGTTCAGTTAGCTCTTTAGCAGGCAGGAATGACAATCTCTAGAGGGTTAGCTTCCCATTTAAATTCAACCTGTCTTGCAGGTAAGTTTTATGGCAGGTTTGTAATGGGAAAGGAGACTGCCAGCATTTCTGTGCTTTTCTCTTGTCAACCACTTCATAATGTGCTGCTTTAAACTCTGGCTTTCCTTTTTCCTTCTGTTTATTTTTAGCTGGACCTGGAAGAAACATATAAAGAGAAAATATGTGGTCTCTGTGGGAATTATGATGGCAGTGAGAAGAATGATTTGATTCTGGATGGTAAGCCATGAGTACATCATATTCCACATAGACAGGACTGCTACTAGGTGACACCAGACTTGCTCTCTGTCTCCTCTGTGCAGGGTTTCAGGTCTCCCGACAGACACTGTGAATGCATCAACATTCCTGTATACAAAAGGTGTATTTTAAGAGGTTCTGGGATGAACTGGGATGTTTGGGTTCCTCTGCTGATTGCAACCTTGCAAGAGTCTCAAACCTCTTTGTCCAAAATCAATTGCCTGGCTATCATGCAGCAGCATTGCCAGGTTTCCTACTGATAGTAGCAACCTTTAAGGGACTTGTAGTCTCCAACGAGTTATGAGTGCATTTTCTGTCATTCCTTGTTCTTCATTTTACAGTTGGGTATCAGGTGTGATTATCTTTGCCTCGGGAATGAAATGAAAGTTGTCATCCTGAGCCAGAGAGGTTTCACTGAGCATCTTTGTAGAAGCTGTGGTGCCATCCACTGACACCTTCAGCTATTGCACTGAGCAGGAGAGAGGCCAACAGCAAACAGCTGAGGCTACAATTCTGCAGCAGGTTGTCGGAGAGGAAAGAATCCTCCATCCTGGGATGTTAGCTGCAGGACTGAAGCCAAAGTTATAATATCATCCCCTTGTGTAATGCCTGGGCTTCTTAAGTTACCAGAAAAATCATCACCTACCTCACCTTTTCAGGAAGAAAGATTTGATTAAAAACCCCACTTGCAGTGGTAGGTTCTGGTTTTTTATTTTCATAAAACTCTGCAAGTTCAAACACACCCATAACAAGTAGAAGGCTTTGGAAGTGATCAGGTACAATAGGAAGGTCAAGAGTCCTCATGGGATTATAAATGTCCAGGCTGACAGCAGGACTTGATACAAGTGTGCCAGACTCCTGGCTCTAGCTCAGCTGAAGTTATATCAAGCTGTCATCCTCTGTAGTATGGATGTTGGCCATGTTAAATTTGGTGAAGAGCATATACTGCCTTAGAGCCCAAAGATTAAGTGCTTCTTTATAGCCCATTAACTGAGCTGAAGAATTGCAGGTGGTTACTCAGATGCACCTGGGGATTTTGCAGGGTATAAAATGCATCCAAGGCAGTTTGGGAACTTCCACAAAGTAGAGGATCCATCAGGGAAGTGTGCTGATGTCAGTCCAGATGACCACAATGGAAGACATCTTAGGAGGGAAGATGATAGATGCAGTAAATATGTAAGTATGTGTGGCCACAAGTATAAACCCTCCTGAATTACAGCCCTGGGGAGGCTCTGTTGAAACAAGTCTTACTTACAGAGCATGCAACCAACTGAATTTTGCAGGAGTCTACTGAGGAATGTCAGCAAAATGTTCATCTTCTGGCTGAAAGAAATATTGGATTGTAGTGTTCCAAAAATAGATAGTGGGGAAAATACCTGTTTGGCTCTCAGCTTCCAGCCTCAAGGAAAAGGTTCTCAGGACAGAAGGGTGGAGTGGAAAATCTCCAACCTGAGTTTTACCCTCTGAGGCTGGGGTTGTGCCATCCAAAACTGATGCACAACCATGAATGTGGAAGAGAGTAAAATGACAAGTATTGCTTTTCTTTGTGTTTGGTTTGGTTCTGAGAGGGTTTGGGGGGTATTTTTGTTTGTTTGGGGATTTCTGGGTGTTTTTGTTTGTTTGTTTGGGGTTTTTTTGTTGTAAATCTTCTATTTTTTACAGAAAAAAAAATGCAAGAAACTCATGTCCCGTTTTGGAAACTGCCCCAGGGTGGTTGCATTTGATGACTATGTGGAGACCTGCACTGAAGACATGTGTCACTGCACAGTTAATTCTTCTCACTCTGATTTGGTTTCCAGCTGCATTTGCAGCACTTTAAACCAGTACTCTCGAGACTGTGTCCTCCGGAGAGGAGACCCTGGGGAATGGAGAACTAAAGAGCTTTGCTGTAAGTAACTACTCTTCTGGAAAGTTCTTTCAGGTTAGACCCAGCCACATGTAATCTGATGCCAGCAGAGCCAAGCTAGGAGCTCTGCTCTCTCCTGCAGTTAACCAGTGTGAATCAGTCTGCAGAAGTACATCAACAGAAACGTTAACGGAGAAGCTTCTACAGATTTAAGTTGACTTTACTCCTTAAATTAGGACCATAGCTTAATATTGTCCTCCTGTACCTCCTGCCTAAGTTTTCTCCCATTCTTTTTTAATTTTACCACCCACTTTCAACTCACAAATAGCCTTGGTTTAAATGTTGACATCTAATCAGAAGAACTCGCTGAGAAATCTAGTGTGTTTGTCCTCAGCTTATCCTGGGTTTTCACACCCAGCAGTGGCAATTCTGGAGCAGGAAATCACTTTAAATCCAGGGGGAAGCCTACAGGTTGTTCTCCCAAACTACTGATGTGGATTGGGATAGAAAATGAGTGTCAGAAAAGCTGGTGATTCAGACAAAACTAATCTATTCTGCCTCCATAAATGGTTCCAGTGTCCTTTGCTCATATCATGACTTCAGACGACCTTGAGCAAGTAAAATACTGTGAAATAACTCCTCTTTCCCAGCAGTAGTTTTCTCCACAGATGAAATAAAAGTGACCATAAAAATTCCTTTTATGGAGAAATGGGACACAGAAAGTATTGCAAACAAGATAGGAGGGAAAGGAGGGAGAAGGAGTTGGGTAGTGATAGAATGGTTTGAGGGCTCTTACAAATCCATCACTAACAGACTCCATTTTCACTTGTCCTTGCAGATCAGGAATGCCCAAACAACATGGAGTACATGGAATGTGGCAACTCCTGTGCTGATACATGTGCTGACCCAGAAAGGAGCAAGATTTGTAAAGCCCCCTGTACAGATGGTTGCTTCTGTCCTCCTGGTAAGCCACTGCACTCCTTCCAATGGGTCATACCCATCACAGGACAAAGAGGGAGGTTGTTCCCATTCAGTTAGGGGTTTTCCTTCAGTATTTTACACTAAAAACAAGGAATAAAGTGTTTTTCCTAAACATTTTGCACAAAGATCAATTGATAAACTGTTTCTTCTCACATGATTTAACAACTTTGTTCTAGGGGAAAACTAGATCTTTAAAGATTCAAGATTCTGACACTGGTGGAGGCAAGGGAAAGATTTCTCAGGTCTATACAGAAAACATGGTACAGGTGTGGAAAGAGGAGAGGTGTTCTCTAGCCAGTCAGGATGCAGGTGAAGATGTCTGGTGAGGTGCCTCCCTGTTACAAGGCTAGACCTTGCTGTAGCTTAAGTCACACCTGCTGTAAATGCATTGCCAGGTATGTGCATCTGTCAGTTTGCACATGAAGGAGAGGCCAAGCAGGGGATCTGGTTTCTGTCAGGTTCACTGTCAGAAGAGGATGGAAACAGGCTCACATCCTTGCAACCTGGCACTTGATGATTCTGCTCACAGTGCCAAGTTCTAGTAAGATGCAGAGATATTCTGGGGTTTGAATTGCTTTCATCTGAGCTCTAGTAAGAATATTTCTCATCCATGAGCACCTGAAAGTTATGGGGTTTGCCTTAAACCAAACCCCACTGGTTTACTGAAATGCTGAATACCCCAGAGTTTTTTCCTGACTCAAATCCTCTTTGATGATGTTTCCCAGACTTGCCAAAGAAATATTAACCAGCCAATGATGTGTCTGAACAGGAACAATCCTTGATGACCTCGGTGGCAAAAAATGTGTCCCCAGAGACAGCTGTCCCTGTATGTTTCAAGGCAAAGTCTACTCATCTGGAGGGACCTACTCCACTCCCTGCCAAAACTGGTACTGTGCTGAACTTGATAGCACTAACAAGGCAGAGGCATTTACTTCACAGAGTTGATTGGTTGCATTCTCTTCATTTCTCCTTCTTTTTTTTAAGTTTAATCTTATGTATTTTATTTCCACTACTCCTAACATTTGTCTTAACAGTGCAAAACCTGGATCTGAATCTCAACAGCAAAGGAAAACAGAGAGGTATTCCTCAGCCTCACATAGTTACCACCCTCACCCACATCTGCCATCAAAAAACTGAGCTCCAGGTTTCAGAAAGCAGAGAACTTAGAGTCTTTGCTGGTTAGTTTGGAGCCATTGGCCACTAAAGTGAGGCAAGGAACCATACCATGTTCATGAGTTCCATTTCCAACCACCTCTACATCCACAAAAGGCTGTTTCAAGGCCTGGATCCCAAAGGTTGCACCAACAGCATAAGCTGGTGTAAGCTCCTGCTTGAAGAGGTTCTTATTTCTTTCAAAAGCCAAGTAAACAATGTAGGGCCTGAAAACCATTTCTTGTTTGACCAGCTCAGTGTCTCTGAAGGAGCTAGTTTGAAGCCCAGTGCAGTTAACTCTCTCACTGAAAGACATTTCAGTCTTTGCCCTTTAAGGGCTTAATATAAAGTCTTCCTTCCACAGGGATTTAACAAGCAGTGGAAAAAATAAGCTAAAAAACCAAAAAGGGTGTCATCTGTGCTGATTGAGATACAGATGTTATCTCACCTTTGCTCCTTTAAAGCTGTGTTCATTCTGGCTACTCCATTTTGGGTTGTGTGTTAGTTCTGACTGCTCCTTTTTGGGTTCTGTGTTAATTCTGACTGCTCCTGTTTGGGTTCTGTGCAGTACTTGCAGAGGAGGCCACTGGAGCTGTGTGTCTCTGCCTTGCTCTGGAATTTGCCACATAGATGGAGGCTTCCACATCACCACCTTTGATAACAAGAGATTCAATTTTCATGGCAACTGCCATTATGTCTTGGCTAAGGTATGAAGAGTCTCTCATTTCACCCCTAACTCTCTCCAGCAGCAGGAGGCATTAAGCTGTGCTGGAGCTTGCTATGCCTTAATGACAGGGCACCAAGCCAGCAAAGCACTTCAGCACATGCTCAGTCTCAAACCCTCTCAATTCTCCCGTTTGCAAGTCAATTGCTTGATGTTTACTGTCAATGTTTTGCAGCTTCCACATAGTTCTACATGAGTTTTTGGGGTTTTGAATGAATTCATTTTCTTAGTGGAGGCACTAGTGTAGATTTAAGCATTTCTCCTGAGGCTTTCTTCACATATGACTGTCAAAAGGAAGTGGATGAGCAAAAATTCCTTCAGAAAGACTGAATTCCATGTGTCTATCTGCAAAGATGTGATCCACAGGGGTTGGTAGCAAAGAAACAGGGTGCAGAGGAGAGGCAGAGAATGTTACTGATTTTGGCAATGAAATAAAGCAGTTTGTACTTAGAGATTAAATGCTCCAGTTGTTTCATGATCCCATTTGAGTCTTTCAGAGACACCTTTTTTCTCTTCCAGCTCCTTTCTGGTAACAGGCTAACAATGTCTGCACATTCCTTTTCCCTCTCCTTTTCAGAATAGTGATGATACATTTGTGGTGATTGGAGAGATCATCCAGTGTGGGACATCAAAGACAATGACTTGCTTAAAGAATGTATTAGTCACACTAGGAAGAACTGTAAGTAACTTGCTTTAATTAGTGACTCATCCTGTGTGACCTTTATTTAGGTTCAAATATGGGATTTGTCTAACCCTGTAGGCTCATTTTGATCTCTTACAGTCCTGAGAGTGCAAGATGAATAGCAGCAGATGATGTGGTGCCTGTGTTTATTGGTTTTGTTGCATGGCAGTTATTTCCTTTCCAATTCTTTTGGATTCTGGCTTTTCCATTTTCTTTAGAAGTAGATGGCTAAAAATTATCCTTCTCAGCTTTCCATCCCTTTTTCACAATTTCAATTTTTTTCCGTTGTTCCTTGTTGAAAGAGATTTCTACAAGAAAAGATCCCTTTCTTTTTACAACAATTCTGAGTCCTGAGGTTGTTCCCAGTGCAAGGAGTGAAGTAGCAGAACTTTCCAAATGAAGGCCAGAGGCTTCTCCTACTGAAGATTATGCCATGATTCAAACTAAATTCTGTGGAAGCAGAGTTAGTTCTGGTATTTCTGCACTCCTGAAGTTATACAGACTCATTCTTTCCACCTGGTCTTTACCTGGTGCAGTCCTAACCTTGTTAGGAGATTCAACATCCTAACCACCTCCTATAGCCATTAAAGGAAGTTGTGGGTGGCCAAAGGACAAGTCAGCCCACCTAAGGTGTGAGGTGTTCTTCTGGAGGGGCCTGTCTCCCTTTGCTGACTCCTGAGGGAGTTTGAGTTGGACATTTCCACTGAGATGGATGCAAACCTACATGCAACACCTCACCTGTGGTTCTCAGAAACACAGGTGACCTCCTAGGTATGTCAGAGCAGTCAATCAAAGCTGCTGCTTACAGACAGGGGTTTTCACTTTATATTAGAGCCTGCAGACTTGCTCTACATTACTGCGTGGCATCCAGACATGGAGTGACATTGACCTGAGAGGTGATCATGCTTTGAAGACACTGCTTCTTTGTGCTTCAGTGAAGCTTGTCAGGTTGCTGTTGTCTGTCTCATGTTGTATGCATTCACTACTGTAGGCTGCTTCTTCTTTTTCCCTGCAGACCATCAAAATATGTTCCTGTGGAAACATCTACATGAACAATTTCATTGTGAAGCTGCCAGTAAGCAAAGGTAAATCTCCTCCTTCTCACCTTCCCCAGACTAGCCTCCATCTATTTACAGAAGGATTCCTGCTCCTTCCCTTGGAAAGAGCAAGAACCTGCTCACTGTCAGGTCATTTGTGTTAGGTGGATGCTAGGTCTGGGAGTCCTTGGGAATTCCTGGTACATTGGATGCACTGGGAAACAGAAGCTCCTGTTTACTTAGCTTCACCAGGGGCTTACATCTTTTTTTTACCCTCTCCTTTCTCTCCTCTTTAGATGGCATCACCATCTTCAGACCCTCTAGCTTTTTCATCACAGTCTTGAGCTCAGCTGGAGTAAGGATTCGAGTGCAGATGAAGCCGATCATGCAGCTCTCCATAAGGGTCGATCACTCCTACCAGAACCGCACAGCCGGTAGGACACATCCTGCTCTTTCAGTTTGCTCTTAAACTGAGTTCTAGTTGCTGCTCTGCCTCTTCAAATGAACAACAGATTTGATTTTGTATTGACTTGGGTAGATTAGGACCCCTGGTTAAATCTATAGCCTTCCTGGAACAAAGCATTAGCTAAACTCTTCAATTTGCTGAAGAAAATGAGAAAGTCTTCGGCTTTCAGGGTGTGCAGGTCTTTTAGACTCTGTCTGTAAGAACAGCCTTCAGCAGAGGCTTCTGAGATGCAGACCATGTTCTTGCTTTGCTACCCATCTCCTCTTTACATCATTGAAGCTTTTTGTGCTTGTTTCCTCTCAGTGTAATGGGATTACATCCTGCCTCTCTGACCCCTTTCAGTTTGTGATTTCCTTTGCTTATAAGCCTTTGGGGAAAGCACTCCTCTGTCTGCCAGTGTTTACTGAAACTCATTTAAGCAGCTTCCAATCTCTGTGCTATCACTAAGTGCTACTGTAATGCAGAAAGACAATAATTACACTCTAAAGGCTGGGTTCTGCCTGATTTGTGGGAACATCAGGAAGTCTGAAGGAAAATGGGCTTCTCCCAGGCAAGGTCCATTACAGAGCTGAGAGTGTTCATCTAGAAGCCATTCCTTTTTCCACTCATGTAGTGATGTCTTCTTTTTCTTTTTTGTTTCCCTTGTTTATGTTGTTGTTGTTTCTTCTTTCTGCCACCCACACAAGGTCTTTGTGGCAATTTCAATAACATCCAGACTGATGACTTCAGAACAGTCACTGGAGCTGTGGAAGATTCAGCTTCTGCTTTTGGTAACTCATGGAAAACGAGAGCCAGCTGCACTGATGTTGAGGACAGCTTTGAAGATCCTTGCTCAAACAGTGTGGATAAAGGTAGCAGGCTTTTCATCCCTGGATTATCACTGCTGAATCATTTTCACATTGCAGGCAACAACAAAAAGCTTTAGAAATCTCATCAACATCCAAAGCTTTTGCATTTGAGGCCATGACTAGAGAGAACTCGTTGGGGTTTGCATGGCTTTAAGGTAACAGCTTTGCTTTTAAAGCAAAAAAGACTGCACTGCTGGAGAAAGAGTTAACAGCTTCTTCACTGATGACTTGAAAAGCACACACAGCATCAGTGAGAAGAGTTTGGGTTAGAGGCAGAGCATGCTTGGTTGTCCATATTTGGGCAAGGTCTTTCTCCAGTCTAGGTTGTTATAGCTGTGCTGAAAAGGAGTAAGATCAGAGGGCTAGAACACTGATCTTTTTAGCAGGGCCTGCAGTGACAAGTCAGGAGGTGATGGCTTGGAACAAAAAGAGGGAGATTTAGGCTAGGGATAAGAAAGGAACTTTCTACACTGAGTGGAGAGACCCTGGCCCAGGGTGCCCAGAGAGGTGGGAGATGTCCCATCCCTGCAACCATCCCAGGTCAGGTTGTCTGGGGCTGAGAGCAGCCTGATCTTGTTGCAGATGTCCCTGCTGACTTCAGGGAGGTTGGACTGTAGACTGTACTAGGTGTCCTGTCTGGTTCCTCACTTTGACTGGGTTGGGATAGATCTAGGATTCAGAGTGGACTCTCCTAGCTATTGCCACATGTAACTAAAGCTTTAGCTCATAGCCACACAACTCACTGATTATTACATGCTTGATGTTATTGCTTCACTATAAAGCATTTCCTGACTGTAAAGGATTAGGGAATTATGGTGGAAAACTATGGGAGCTGGGAGTTTTCCCAGATCTTCTGCAAATCCAGCCACAGTAATAATGTTAGTACTTGGAAGATGAAACCTTTTCCTTTAGGGAGCTGGCTGGTCACCCATCCACCTATGTTTGTCACCTTGATATGCTAATGTCCCTTATTTCCCTCTGACATTATCTGAACACTTCAGGACATTCTAGTTCTGTGTGATCCCTGGTGAGAACATTGATTCAGATAACAATGGGCTTTAACTGACATATGGACAATGGTATTTTTTCCCACTTCAGAGAAATTTGCTCATCATTGGTGTGCTCTTCTGTCTAACACAAGCAGTGTGTTTGCTGCCTGCCATTCTGTTGTAGACCCTTCTGTGTACATCAAGGTAAGGCACTGGTCTAAATGAGCCAGTTAATCTAGTCCAGAGGCTGATCTGCCACGATGTTAGTCTGGGGAGTGAAACAGGTAGTATAGCATTGAATAAAATAGGTAATACAGTAATGCCTGTTTGCAAAGAAATTCACTGATTCTGGTGAGAAAAATAACAAAATGAGAGTTTATGCAAGATAAAATAGACCTTTTTGGCTGCAGTCCTAAGAATATTAAGTGACTGCCATCACTGTTGCATAAACCAGAAGCAAAATAGGTGAAAAGAGGTTTAGTCTTCTTGAAAAGTGTCCTCTCTTTGAAAAACCAAATCAGTGTTTCTGGTTCCCTCTGACTTGGTTTAAGAATCATGTCTAGAGGGAAAATAAATACTGTATTGGCCTCATGTTTGTTTGTTGCTGTGGAACCCTGACAGTCTCCTCTTATTTAGAATGCAAGAAGCTGCCTTTTAGTACTTTTGGTGTAGAGCTCTATAATGCTGTTGAGGCAGTTGGATAAGGAGGGAGTTGCTGAATTTATGTGAATGGTAAAGAAGTTGCTGCCAAAACACAGGAGATTGATGTAGGAGGTGTGTGTAATGCAGCTTACTGAGAAAATATCTGAGCCTGAAATTGTGCCTAAAACTTAATATGTCTTCAGATACTTCTAAAAATATGGTTTATGCTTCACCTGTCCCAAGTTTCCCTCAGGAAATATGTCTGCTTGAGAATTCATGGTAACTACAAGTGAAAATAGGAATTTGCAATTTTCAGCAACCAGTTTCTTATGGATGTGTCTCATTAGATTTCAAACCATGACTGGTGGAAGCATTTTTCACGACACCAGGAATGGCAGGATAAGTCATCCTCTATGGTGATCATCTATCACCTTACTGCCCTTGAGAGACTGGTTCTGTCTGGCTTCTGCTGTCCAGCCACTCAGTAAAGAGAGCCTGAGCTTAAAATCCCCTTTGCTCTTGCCTAACTAGTTCTTTAGATGTCATTAGAAGTGATTCCCTGTTAAACTGTCCTCTCTTAGGCACCTGCTGTTTCATCTTGCCTACACACAAGATATATACACATGTGCCAGTTACTGCTGTACAATATTTTCACTTCTCTATGTGTTAATTAAATTTAAATTATGTTTAAATTAAGTTTCATTGATAATAATACTTTAAAAAAAAAAAAACCTAAATTGGGTGTCTACTTTTTGAATTGCTATATGTATCTCTGCTTCTTCTATGAGCTGGGCATAATAACACCCATGTCCTTTTCTGTCCCCTAGAAATGCATGTATGACACCTGTAATGCTGAGAAGAGTGAAGTTGCACTGTGTAGTGTGCTCTCTACTTACTCCAGAGACTGTGCTGCAGCAGGAGTGTTCCTGAAGGGCTGGAGGGACAGCATCTGTGGTATGCATCCTAAAATACCTTGGGTAGGGAGAGGGGGAAAGAGCTTCAGGAAAACCCAGCCTGTGGCAGTCAGTATCTGTCCTGCTTAGCCATCAAGTTAGTGGGTCTTTGGAAAAATAGAATAACCATAGAGTTTATAAAATAATTCTACCTGCCAAAATCAGTTCATGTCCATGGTCTTCATGCTCTTATGATGCATGTGCTGTGGGTAAAGTATCAGGTGAATTCAGTACCCAGAGAAGCAAAAGAGCATGAGATGTGTTAACCAAATCACAGCAAGGAATTGCAACTAGGTTAGTTTTGAAGACCTGAGCCTCCCCATGTCTGTTTTAGTGAATGTGCATTGGTGATATATAAGAGTGTGGAAGTGGTTAAGGGCATTTCCAGCTCAGGACTAGCTAACAAGTGAATAAAAGTTTCTTGGACATACATATTGTCAGAATCCTGGGTTTGGAGTCCACATATGTGTCTAACTTTCTTTGGCATTGCCAGAATTTATGATGAGATGGTATCAGAGCTGGGAATAAAAGTCACAAGCCCCAACTTTTGAATTTTACTTCAACATTTCCATGCTTCCATCAACAAACAGATAGTTCAAGTGAGACTTGCCTCTATCAACATGAAAATAGACATATGGATTCCCTGACTAATAGCATATCTGAAAAGGAAAGATAACAAGTTATTCCTGTGCCATCTTGATGCAGCTATGATCTACCTTACTGCCTGCCTTAGAGGTTAACTGGGATATTTAACAGAGACAGACAATGGTGTGGTGTTTTGTCAAAGGCATTTAAGATTGCAGTAAGAACAATTTAACAAACCTGTGCTGAAATAATTCAAAGGGAACACAGTGTAGTCCACAGCCAATTGTCCTAGAACCATGCAGATTTATGGACTAGACACAGTCCCTGTTTATTGTAAGCTTTGTTATCAAGGTAGGGTGACTGGGAATTTTTGTGGCCAAGTGAGACTGGTTTGCAGCATGGGTTGGACTGAAATCTGTGCACTCATGGCACACTGGGGACTCCAACAGTGCAGCAACCTTGGGAAAAAAATGCTAATGTCTTAATCAGCATAATCATTTATGTCCTTATTTAAGAAGAAATAATCTTTCAGGAACATGCCTGTGATAAGAGTGAAGGTTGCACTATTTATGAGTGAAAGAATAAATGGGCCAGAACAGCCACTTTCAATGGTCTGTCCTATTGCAGGGGCTGGAAAGGCTCCTGCAGCTGTGTCCAGCTGTGCCAGGCTGCAGGCAGCATCCAAAGCAGCTTAGAGCCTAAAGGAGATGTCTACATTGCAGTCAGTGGAGGGGATGAAATGAGTAAACCCTACTAGCTCACCTAGTGGAAGCATGAACCATTCCTTGAGTTACTGGTTGCCCAGAAGACCTTTGGAGTGGTGGCCTCTGCTAAGGCATGGCAGTTTTTCTAGTGCTCCTTCTGCAAGCTAGCTTGAAGCTATCTGTGGTATGTTTGTGTTCCCAGTACTCATGCCTCCAGTTGTGCTGTATGTAATCTGAGATTACAAATCGCTGGCCACTATAAGAAAATACATTTTTTTTTTTTCTTACCAGCTCTTGCTTTACCAAAATCCATCATTTTCCTTTATGAAACACTAAGGGGAGAAAGGAAACACTTCAATGCAATAATTCTTATTGCATTAATAGCTAACAGTTGAGACACCCATGCAGATAAATCTGATGTAAACTCACCTTCAACATCTCCATTAATATCTTCCTTATTTGGCCTGTTTTGATTTACAAATATCAGTTGCTGCATCTTCACAGTATGCCTATCAAGCAGGAGAACATGACTTGCCTGATTTCTGCATAGGATAAGGTGTCTGCTTCAACTAAGATCAGGAAACCAACTGGTTTGTTGGACAGAAAATTAATTTTTACCTACAAGGACAAGTCAGAAGTTTCTGGGTTTGAGTTTTTCAGTGTCTAGTGTAGTTCAGCTACAAGAACAGGCTTCCCCCAGACCCCACTGAGTGACAAGGTCTTAAAGAGTTGTTGGGCATTGGCCCAGGCTGCCCAGGGCAGTGGTGGAGTCACCATCCCTGGAGATGTTCAACAAACATAGAGATGTGGTGCTGAGGGCCATGGTTTAGGGGCATGGGGGTGATAGGTTGATGGTTGGACTTGATCTTAGAGGCCTCTTCCAACACTAATGATTCTGTGTGATTCTAGTTTGAAAAAACCCCCACATTTATGGCTACCCTGGTGCAGAAAGCTGCATGAAGAGGGTGAGCAATGGTTGTGCAGAGAAGGCCATACATCCATCTTATTTCTCTTGCAAAGATCCCTCTGAGGAGTGTCCTGAGACTATGGTTTATAACTATAGCGTGAAGCACTGCAACCAGTCCTGCCGCTCGCTGGATGAACCCGACCCGCTCTGTAAAGTTCAGATGGCTCCTCTGGAGGGTTGTGGTTGCCCTGAAGGCACCTACCTCAATGATGAAGAGGAATGTGTGACTGCAGATGACTGTCCCTGCTACTACAAAGGCAAGATTGTTCAGCCTGGCAACTCCTTCCAAGAGGACAAGCTGATGTGGTAAGCTGCTCTGATGATGCCAAGGTTGCGTGCTCGGGGGACACCAGGGCTCCCTGGGGAAGTCCCTGCTCTAGTCCCTGACCAGAAGGAGTAATGACAAATTTCTTCTAGACTGCACCAAAGCAAATGTTCCCCTAGCAGGAAGTGCAGCCACAGGAAAGGTTAAGATCCTGTGTTCCTGCTAGCAAACAAGAACCCAAAAACCTGTGAAGTAATGTTTGCAATCTCTCTCTATGCAAAGTTCACTCCTGGGTAAAAAAGATCCATATAGAGTGGGAGTGTTTTCTAGAAGACAGGAGGCTTGGAGGAGTTTGAGATGTAAAAGCACAGGAAAACACAGCCTCCAACACACCCTCCCTCAGGCTATTTAAAAAATAAAGATGGTCCTGGAAAAAAAAAAACCACCAAAATGTCAAGTTTTAAACTGAGGGTTTTTTAAGGACCAAGGTTTTTTGGGGGGGAAATACTGAAAATACTAAGAATATCACCATTGGTTTGCATCTGTGGGGAAAAACAATTGTAATTTTCTCATGTTCAACCAATTCTGGGCAGCAGTGCAAAAAAATACCAGGGGAAGGCTGGTTTATTCAAACAGTTGATTTGTATCTTTAGATAGCTACATGTTCTCTCTCCCTCTCTCTCTTTCTCTCTCTCTCTGTCTTTCTTTCCCAGCTCCCATATGTAAACACAGATTCATTTAGTAATTTAAGAGGTCTCTTCCTGTAGAAATTATTAGTCTTAGCTCAGAGAATGGAAAATAGATGCTCAGGGAAAACTTGATTTAGGGAAAACATACAATAAACCAGTGGCAGGTGAAGGAAGAGTATTTAGGAGCTGAGTGTCTTAACCTTCCTTCTGGGGATGGTGATTCATGGCTGGGACCCTGACAGCTGTTACCAAATACTCATTCTGATAGGAATTTGTTATTTGTGTGACCCCTGAAGCTTTGCAGGGCCTTTCTCTGGAGTGAGAGAGTAACCTGCAAAGAGCTGATGTGTTTTCTTTTATGGAATCTCTTTAGCAAATGCATTCAAGGAAGATTAGACTGCATTGGAGAAACTGTCCTGGTGAAAGGTGAGACTTTGAATGATGACACTCTGGTGTTAGCTAGTATTTATAGTGTTTTTCTGTGTTCTCTCTCACTTCCTGTAAGATTTTAGTACTCTGCACATTTTTACCTTCTCCCTGAAATGTGCTGGTTGTTGGTAGCAGTTCTCCTTGTAAAAATGTCAGGAGACTTGCTGAATTCCTTCGAAGGTGAAGGTATTTCCAAAAGCATAGAAGGTATTTGCCTCCTTCTCTGCCTCCTTCTCCCCACACTGTTGGTGGGCAGAAGCAAAAGCTGCTAGACACTGTAAATGAGAGATTTGCTGCCCCTGAAATCCTCTGGTTTACAATTGCTGATGGCATCCTTATTGCTTTTACTACATCACCTGCCTAAAATCCTTTCTTCCTCCTACAGATTGCCCAGCTCCTATGTATTACTTCAACTGCAGTTCTGCAGGTCCTGGTGCAGTTGGATCAGAGTGTCAGAAAAGTTGTAAGACTCAGGACATGCACTGTGTAAGGACTTCACCTCTCCTAGCAGGAGCATGGGATAAGATGACTGTGCATGTGTGACTGTCCTTAAGGAAGGCTGGTGGTGACATGTTACACTGCTCACAGCCCAGCTCCTTCACTGGTAACACAGCAGCTACAGCTCCCCACGTCCTGTGCTATCTGGAGCCTGACTGTGTCTGACTTACTGTTATGGGACTGTAAATAAAAAGAAAAAAACCCAAAAGTTTGGCACCCAGGTCCAGCACCTCTGCTCCTTTCTGCAAGAAAGATATTGGGGTGCTGGAGCATGGCTAGAGAAGGGCAAGAAGGCTGGTGAAGGATCTGGAGAATAAGGCTCGTGGGCAACAGCTGAGGCAGCTGGGGTTGGTTAGAGTGGAGAAGGGGAGGCTCAGGAGAGACTTTCTCACCCTCTGCAACTACCTAAAAGAAGGTTGGAGAGAGGTGTGGGTTGGTCTCTTCTCCCAAGGAACAAGTGATGGGACATGAGGAAGTGGCCTCAAGTTGCAGCAGGGGAGGTTTAGACTGGATATCAAGAACAATTTCTTCTCAACAAGAGTGGTTAGGCATTGGCCCAGGCTGCCCAGGGCAGTGCTGGAGTCACTATCCCTGGAGATGTTAAAAAACCCTAGAGAAGTGGTACTCAGGGACATGGTTTGGTGGCATGGTGGTGATAGATTGGTGGTTGGACTTGACCTTGGAGGTCTTTTTCAACCTTAGTGATTCTCTGATTCCCTGTACTTTCTGTGCATTAACAAGCTGCCTTGTGTTGTTTCCTCATGTACACAGTATGTCACAGAATGTGTTTCTGGCTGCATGTGTCCTGATGGGCTGGTGCTGGATGGCAGTGGAGGATGTATCCCCAAGGACCAATGCCCTTGTGTCCATGGAGGACACTTCTATAAACCTGGGGAAACCATCAAAGTGGACTGCAACACGTGGTAGGTTATTCTAGGGAGCCTTGTTTTATAACAAAGGTGGTTAAAGTGGTCAGGGTGTAGTGTGCCCACGGGGCAGGATGTGTTTTTTGAAGCCTTCCTGCAGGAATAACAGTGGTTCACACCCCTTGTAGGAACAGAACTGACCACAAGGTGCTTCACAGATTAATATTCAGAAGTGGCTGGAATATTCAGTCCTTCACCCTGAGTTTGCCTTCTAAATCCCCACTGCCTGCTGCCAGCACTTAGTGAATTAAAATGAAAAGAAAAATAGAATAAAATAGGCACATTTCAAACGTGTCTTGATAGCAAACATGAACTTTCTGTTCAGTAAGCCAGCTCATGGCATGAACCCAGGACAGCTGGCAGGGTAAGCCTAGAAGAGTGAGAGATGACTGCTGTCTTTGATGTACTGCAAAAGACAAGCCTTGGAATTACTCTGGCCTGCTTGGGACTAAGGAAAAACCACATACAGAGGTGGTGATTCTCTGGTTCTCTGCATTTCTCCTCCCAGCACCTGCAACAAAAGGCAGTGGAACTGCACAGATAACCCCTGCAAGGGAACCTGCACCGTCTATGGGAATGGGCACTACATGAGCTTTGATGGGGAGAAGTTTGATTTCCTGGGAGACTGTGACTACATCCTAGCTCAGGTACACATTTTTCCCACTTTCCTAGCCGTATGCTTTTCCCACCTTACACTGTGGGGTTCAGCCTGAGGAATTCCAGGGCTACTCCATGCAAAATACTCCACACTGACGAGCAGAGCCTGTAGCCCTCCTCTAGAGCAGACAGAAGGAGATGTTCCGTGTGAAAGCAAAGCAATCAACCCTCAGAAGTGACACAAGAGGGCACTGTGAGATCCTGAATGATTGACTCGTGGCTGGACAGCCCTTTCCTGCTCTAATTCCAGCATCTGCTTGACTCCTGGCCTGGACAGCCCTTTCCTGCTCTAATTCCAGCATCTGCTTAACTCCTGGCCTGGACAGCCCTTTCCTGCTCTAATTCCAGCATCTGCAAGATGTGGTGCTCAAAAAGCTGTGTGTTTCTCTGAGCCACCCAAGACTGACAGTATTTTTGTTGTCATGGAAGAAGGTAGAGGTTAATGTGTGAGCCTCGTGTGTAATAATTGCATGTCAGGAGACAGTACTCAGTGGGACATTTTGTCATCCCCAAATTACACTTGGTTTTGCTGATTTTCAAGAAAACTATTCTTACCTTTTTTTGGCTGTGCAGTACTGGTGCTATGCTATGAAAAGCTCAGGGTTTTGGGGTCTTTTTCCTTAGCTTTTCTGTTTGGAATTCTTGGTAAGGGATGAGCCTGCCACCAGAGCAGCTGCCAGCAGATTCTTCTAAAATGCCCAGAGTTCTGGTGGATAAAAGGAGTGACAAAACAATAGAAGTCATTCCTTCAGAGCTCCTGAAACTGTTTAGGACTGGTCTAGTTGCCTGAGAAGATCTCACACAACATTATCTATTGTTTCTAAGGATTTTTGCCCCAACAACGTGGATGCTGGCACCTTCCGAATCGTGATCCAGAACAATGCCTGTGGGAAGTCACTCTCCATCTGCTCTCTGAAGATCACACTGATTTTTGAGGTTTGTCTAGAAGAGGTTCTAGAGGAACTGCCTAGAGGTTCTGAGGAGCTGTAGTCTTGATTTTGTAGCAGTTAGTGTAATCCCCTTCTATTCCAGCTCAATTGCTAGTAGGGAGAACCTAGGGAAGCCAAACAGGCAGGAAGCAGAGGCAGGCAAGCTGGGAAAGGTTCAGGCAGGTGATGTTGGCAGGGCTGGACACTTCTGCAGGTGAAGGGACAGGTGCAGGGAGCCAACAGCACTCTATGTATGTGCATGTGAGTATTTGCATCTGTGACATTAGTGATATAGGAGCAGTGGGAAGTTTTCAGAGGAGCATGTTTCTGGACCATGGTTTGAGCACAGGGCAGACATAACTACAGAAGGAAGAGGTGGTTTGGTTTTTCTTCCCCTCCAGCCCAGTTTTAGCACTTCCCCAAAGTGGACAGAAAGGAGCTTTCTCCCATGGTGGGGGGGTGAGGGGATGGTGGAACAGCAGCAAGCCAAGGGGTGTTCTAGCATGCCCAATTGCCCGTGCCCTCAGGAGCTGCTGTGCCAGCAGAACAGATGTTATCTAGAATGAGGAGAATTTCTGTGGCCCTGAGGTGAGACTTGTCATGCAAGGGCAGATGTTTCCCACTGAACTCTCAGTGGGTCTCATCTGGGGCTCCCATTTCTGGCAATGGACCAAGACTGCAGAAAAAGAAGATGAAGGACAAGAGGCAGAGTGCCAGTGCTGTTACACTGAGTTTTCTTTTCAATTTCCTTCCATGAAATGTATCTGTTCCTTGTAGAGCAGTGAAATCAGGCTCTTGGAAGGAAGAATTCAGGAGATAGCAACTGATCCAGGAGCTGAGAAAAATTACAAAGTGGATCTCAGAGGAGGTTATATTGTGATTGAAACAAACCAAGGGATGAACTTCATGTGGGACCAGAAGACCACTGTAGTTGTTCATGTGGCACCATCTTTCCAGGTAGGTATGGGATGGACTGAGAGTTATTAGTACTTCAAACTCCCAAGTTATACAGCCAGAACTGAAGCCCTAGTTTGAAAAGCAGGGCTTGTGTTGGATTCAGTGGGCAAGAAGCAGCAAGCAGGGCATATCTTCTGGTTAAGTTCATTGTTCAGGCAGTGTGAAATATTTGGAGCTGGAAGTAAAGCCAGACACCTTGCAGTACTGGAAGCCTTACAGGGTGATCTTGTCATTTCAAGTCCAGCTTTTCCTGAGTTGTATTTTGATGGTGTTTAGAAATTTGCAGCTATTTTGCCTTGGCCTGGTCTATAGTTTTATTTCTGCTGAGCAGTGAGCTGCACTCAGAAATAACCAAACCTTTCCTTGTGCCTTCACAAACCACCCAGGGAAAAGTCTGTGGCCTTTGTGGGGACTTTGATGGCCGCTCGAGGAATGACTTCACAACCAGAGGGCAGTCCATGGAGATGAGCATCCAGGAGTTTGGAAACAGCTGGAAAATCACAAGCACCTGCTCCAATATAAACATGACAGACCTGTGTGCCAATCAGCCTTTCAAGTCTGCCCTGGGACAGAAGCACTGCAGCATCATTAAGAGTAATGTCTTTGAAGCTTGCCACAGTAAGGTAATCCTCTTCTCTCAACCTCAGCAGTTCCACACTAGGTATTTGTTGCTGTTATGCAGAACATTTGCCTACAGACTTTTACTCTGCAAGGCTCTTACACAGCATCCTGGAATACAAGGGCTCCCTCTCAAAACCTCCCTTGACAGCTATGCCAGCTGAATCTTGTTGTACAGTGTTGAGGAAACAGCAGTGCCTATTTCCAGCAACTGCAGACAAGGAGGAGGCTAGTTGGCCCCCAGAAGGAAAATGCTAGGTATCAGTTTGTAAAATGTAGAGATAAGTTAGTGTGGGACTGTTTGTATGGGCATCCTTGGGAAAGTTTATTCATGTTACCTAAAAAGATTAATTCTTTGGTTTGTTCTAGGCACAAATTTGAATCAACCTAAACAGAAGCAAGGATACTAATTCTTGATGAGAATACCTATACAAAGCCTCAGCGCAGTTTAAAAAGCCATTTTAAAAGGAAACTTGGCTTAATTGCCTTGCCTAATTCATGCTGGGATGTGTTAAAACACAAGAGATGTGAAGTTTTGAAGTTTGGTGTAAATAGGATTTCCTTTTATATTCAATCACTAACTCTCACAGTACAGAGCTGTGCTAACCCAAAGCAAGGCAACTCAGTTCTGCAGAAAGACATTTGAAGCACGAATGCCAGTATTACATGCACAAGGCTGAGAAAGTTTAGAGTCCAGTTCTACCAGACAGGTGAAAACAGAAAGCTACCTGTTGTAAAATACCATGGCTCCATCATGACTATCCCAGTCTGTCAGAGACTCAGCCTGGTTCTGGCACAGAAGCTGCCAGTGGATGGCAGAAATCCAGAGCCCTTCCTGTCTTTCCAACCTGGTGCAGCAGGTAGCATCTGAGGTAACAGAGCTGTTGGTATTTTGACAGGTGAACCCAATCCCCTATTATGAATCATGTATTTCTGACTTCTGTGGCTGTGACAGCGTGGGAGACTGTGAGTGCTTCTGTACCTCAGTTGCTGCCTACTCAAGAAGCTGCAGCAGAGCTGGTGTCTGTGTGGAGTGGAGAACTCCTGCCATCTGCCGTAAGTGCACCCAGGAAGGCAGCTCTGCAGGTGCCCAGGCACCCGGGAGGTACAGAGCAGCACACCCCTCTGCCTGCCTGACTTAGCAAGCCCTTGGTCACCAGATTTAGCAAACAACCCCTGCCTGGTGCCTGAGATTTGCAGGTGTTTTATTCTTCTCTTCCAGCTGTGTTCTGTGATTACTACAATCCACCTGACAAGCACGAGTGGTTCTATAAACCCTGTGGAGCTCCTTGCCTAAAGACCTGCAGGAACCCACAAGGGAAATGTGGGAACTTGCTCTACAGTTTAGAAGGTAACTCCTGCTTAACTTTGGTGCACTTCATGGCAATTGAAGCTGTTAGTCTGATGTTAAATGTCTTAAGCATCAGGGTTGCTGAAAGGTTGTTCCTTTTGCCCCAGAAACATCTTGACCATGCCTTGCCTGGGCTAATGCCCTGTGTGATGATGCCATTCATAGCATGATTTGCCTATTGCCTTTAGCTCTGTGGAGAGATAAAAGATCATTCAGTCCAAACTTGCCAAGAGTAATTATCTGTTGACAAAGAGAATTAATTACACCTTTGGGGAGAGAAGGAAAAAGAAGACCTGAAAAAGGAATTGGTAGCCTTAAGAATATTTATATAGGAATCACCTTCCTTTTGGGATCAAATCTGCATCTGAGAGAGGTATTGTTGTGTTTTCCCTGGATCTGTGGAAAACAGACTAAGAATGCTTTGTTAACTTTCACTTTCCAGGCTGTTACCCAGAGTGTAGTCCTGACAAGCCCTATTTTGATGAGGAGAGCAGGAAGTGTGTCTCCCTCCTCAACTGCACTTCATGGTAGGTCAGTTGATGGTGAGAGAGGTAGAAGACATCTGGAAAGGACAAGCTAGACAGTGTTTGGTTTATGTTTATAGGCAGCAGCAATTGTCATTAACCCCTCTAGGAATACCTTTTTTTCCTGTAAAAGCAGTTAGCCTTGCAGACTTTATTGTTCCACATACTGGTTCAAGTCAATACAAACCAAATCTTCTCCTTTCTCTTTATCTTCAGTGATCCTGAAGAGAAACTCTGTCCTGAAGACTCCAAAGGTAACTTTTCACCACCTTCACCACTCTTTGAGTGGTGATAAGACTGAAGCAATGCAACTCCATGTGTTACTGCAGGCATATTGGTAATAGGACTCCAAGTAGCTAGTTCAGAAGGTGGATACACAGCAGTACAGATAGATTTTGGTAAGCAAAATGCAGCCTTAGAGCCAAAAAACTGTCTAAAGGATAATCTTAGGGAGGAAGGAGGTGGGCCTGAAACATGGGATTCATCTCACCCAGGTAAATACCACCTGTCCATGTTTACTCTTCCTTGGGGAGTCAGTGGAGACAGAAGGAGTCTGTCTGAAGTCCCAAGCAGTCTAAAGCGGGCCATACATGGTACATGTTTTCATGAGCACTTCTAGAACAGGGTAAATCTTGTAGGGCTGCTGTTTCCTGTCTCCTAATGTCAGAATAAGCCTAGACAAGTAGCTTTTGAAAGACATGTTTGTGTGCCTAAAGGTATGGTATCAGTTCATCCCCTGGAAGAAACTACCTCCCAGAATGCAGGGTGACCTAGCAGGCAACACATCTTCAGTTTTACTGATTTGTTACAGTACTAGATATACTCTCTTGGCTTCCTGAATGTACATTCTCCACACTTGGGGAGCTTCTCATATATAGAAGTTAAATCATTTATGACTGCATGTTTCTCATTAGTGGCTTGAAATGGCAGTGCAACACCTTCTGAGCTAGTGTTTTATCACGTAGCAAGGCAGTAATCCCAGTCATGTCCCCTGCCAAGAGGGAATTTGCCTGTGCTCTGTGGGTGAGGACAGTGCCAGTTCTGATGCTTTCACCAGCCAGGAATTCCTTTATGCAAGCTGAATCTGAGACACACCAGCAACAACAAAGATCCAACCCCTTTGGAATCAGTGAGGTAGCCTCCCAGTGCTACCTCTCAAATAGAAAGTGAGGAAGTTCTTCAGCCAAGTAGCTCATGTTTGATGAGATGAGCTGCAGAAGGGTAAATCCAGAGTTTGGTTTTCTCTGTATTTACACTACAAGTATCCCCTCTTACCATGACATTTGCTCTTTTGCTGCCTCAGATTGCCTTTGCTGCTACAATGGAAAGACCTACACCTTAAATGAGACTATATACAGCCAAGTGTCTGGGACTGAGTGTGGTGATGCCATCTGTGGCCCCCATGGACAGATCATTAAATCACTCATCCCTTGCAGCACACCATCCACAGCAGCACAAGGTACTAGATTTATAAGAGTCTAATGGAATAACAGTTAAGGAAGGAAGGACTGTGGAAAGCAGAGTGTAGGTGGCACAGTCAAACATCTCAATGATCTGTCTGTCTGTACTTAAACCAACAGTTTCTCCACAACAAGGCATCACAAAGCAGAATGGAGTGCCACTGGAAGTCACCTCTCCAAAGTCAGGTGAAGTCCTGCAGCATGAGAAAGTTCAAAGGAACCTGAAATTGGAATGACTCAATGACAGCAGAAGGGCAGTAGATTTAGTTATTAGTATTGGTTTATTTATTTATTGCATTCTGTATAGAAAAAAACTAACTACAAGGGGGTGTGTGTGTGTATTCTAGGAACTTGAGTGTAATAGAGGGAGTGTATATAAATGCAGAGAGGGTGGGTTTAGTGTCTGCATGTACAGAACATGGTGGGGCTATAAAAATGATTATTTGTTCCTCTTTTTGTGGTTTTAGAGAATGCAATCCATGCCACAGGGTTTGAAAGTAGACTAGCAGGGGATTTGAATATTAATTTATTTTATTTCCTGCAGAAGCACATTTTCAACCTGGGACAACATCTGCACCTCCATCACCAGTGGTATCCACCCCCTGCTTCTGCAATCACAATGGAAAATTGATGCAAATGGGTGAGAAACCAAGCAAATATTTTTTTCTGCACCACTGATGTGGGAAGAGGTACTGTTAGACAAAGGTGCTTCAGCAAGTGCCTGTTCAGCCTGCTGCAGTTACACACTGCTGCAAGCTGTTACACCCCTGAACTGTAACTGACACCCTCAGAACTGCAGCTCTCCATATCCTATGTCTTTCTCCTGGCTTGGATGTTCCTGGTGTAAGGAAGTTTACACCACATGATAACATCAGTGGACTCCAGCACAAACCCTGAATCCCAAACTGCTGAATGTGGGCTTGTAATCCAGAGTCCTGTTCCAACAACAGAGGAGGGAAGATGACTCTTCTCTTAGTAGACCCTGAACCACCTCTCTCCTGGTCTTTGTTAAGTCCAGACGCATTCAGTGATGTATTCAGTATTCTCTCCTGTTGCACTCCTTTTCAATTCCCACCAATGTACTTCAGAGCAGAATCTCAGCTTGGCTGCCTGTGGCCCTCTCTCACCCTTTGCCCCTTGAAGCTGAGCTCTGGTTCAGTCACTGAATCCCAGGAGCTGCAGAGACAGTCACACCTGACCATGGCCAGGGGCTGCAGGAAGACCCAGCTAGTTAGATGCAGGGCTGAGTATATGTGGCTGGTCTGTGATGCACAGACCTTGAGAGTCACCAGTTTGATGCAGGTTCAGCACTAACAGTTGGGTTTTGGCCTTGCAGGAGAAAAGGTTTCTGTGCCAGTGGAGGAGCCAGGCCGCTGTGCTTACTCCCTCTGCAATGCATCCTGCCAGGTGGACTTCATCTGGACAGAGTGTAGAAATGGGCATAGTGAAGCCCTCCAGATCTGTGATCCAGACTCTGAAACCTGTCCACCAACATCTCCTCCCAGTGCAACAAGCCAAGTTTCTGCTTTCACAGGGACTCCTGCAAGTGACTGTCTTGGGCTTCTTCCTCCCAGAAAGGTGAGAGACTTGAAATAAGATGTGTTTCTTGTACTACAGCATTGCCTACAGCCAAGATTTGGTGCTCTTTTCTGATGCTGGTAACCACCACTGCAACTGGACTGTGGGTGTGGCTGAATTAGATGGTTTAGAAGTATACTAGAAGTTCCCAAATAACTGAGGGACTAAGCTGAAGATAATTCTGTCCACCTGAAGCATCCAAATAACTATGTGGGCAGAGCTACCTAAGCTGAGGAAAGGCTAGGATACCACATCTGGCAGTGTACCATCATCAGAAGTGGTCAGGACCTTAATATTGAGTCCTATGAAAGATGTTCTAGAACAGAAGCAGACATTAAGGCTCTGTTGATTGCTTTATGTTTCACATTGCCTGGTTTGCAGAGAAAGAGCAGATGGCAAATCATTCCATGCTACACCTGGGTGGATGGTAGTTGCTGCATGTGACTTTCAACATCTTATTCCATCACTTTACGTGCCTCTCCTTTTCCTATCCATCCATAGTTTAATGAAACATGGGACTTTGGAAACTGCCAGATTGCCACTTGCCTGGGAGAAGGAAACAATATTAAACTGTCCAGCAGGACTTGCCCTCCTCAGCAGCTGAAGCTCTGTGCTAATGGTTTCCCCTTCACCAAACACTACGATGAGACTGGCTGCTGTGAAGTCTTCGAGTGTCGCTGTAAGTACTGCAGCAGGAGAACTCCTGAACCTTATGTTCTGTCCAGCTGGAAAGAGAAGTCTCTCAAGAAAGAGAAGTCTAGGTGGTCAACCTCTAGATTAGGTTCATCTTAATTCAGTAGGATGTCATGGAACAGAAGTCCCATCTGAAAGATGGGCTGTGGAGAGAAGGCAGGAGCGTTCTATTTTTAATTTATCAATCTGGTCATTTCAGCTCTCACTGAAAACCACTTTGGACTCAGAGGAAGCTCAGGAGCCAGGCTTGAAGTGTATTACTCTCTCTTGCAGGTATTTGCAGTGGATGGGGAAATGAACATTATGTGACTTTTGATGGAACATATTATCATTTTAAAGAAAACTGCACCTATGCCCTTGTGAACTCAATTCACCCTGACTCTCACAACTTTGGGATTCACATAGACAACTACTACTGTGGTGCCACTGATGGAGCCATTTGTTCCATGTCCCTTCTCATTTTTTACTCCAACTCTGTTGTTATCCTGACACAAGCAAAGGAACATGGAAAAGAAACAAACCTGGTAAAGTGTTGCATTCAAATGAACTCTTAACCTTATTTTCCTGCACTTATATTACTGTGCTGCCAAATGTCCAGTCACCACAGAGGATGAAGCTTATGAAAGATGGAATGGGTAGTAAATGCAGTTACATTGCTTTCTCTCTTTCTTTTTTCCTTAGTGTGGAAAAAAAAAATGGTATATTCTAAAACCTTGGGAAATGCAGCCTTTCAGTACCTAAAGAGCCAATGAGAAAGACAGGGAGAGACTTTTTAGCAGGGTCTCTTGTGACAGGACAAGGATCGATGGTTTGAAACTGATAGGGGCAGAATTAGAGTAGGTGGAAGGATAAAATTTTTCAAACCATGATAAGACCCTGGCCCAGGTTGCCCAGAGAGGTGGGAGATGTCCCATCCCTGGAACCACCCCAGGTCAGGTTGTTTGGGGCTGTGAGCAACCTGCTCTAGTTGCAGATGTCCCTGTTGACTGCAGGGGGGGTGGACTAGCTAACCTTTAAATATCAGTTCCAACCCAAACCATCCTATTATTCTAGGACAATTAAAAGCTGGGTATTTCTTCCTGACATGTGTATTTAAATATAAATTACAGCTTATTAAAAAGGAATTCTAGAGAATTGCTTAAATGACTGCCTTTGACAGCCTTCTTTTGATGCACCTGAGGTCTCAGCCTGCACTGGTCTGTTCCCAGTTGCACAAGCCATGTACCTTACTCAATGGAAGGATGTCTGTAAAGACCATTTTGGGGTTTTATTTCCTTTTCCTTTTAGGTTTTGTTTAATGATAAGAAAATTGTTCCAGACATTTCCAGGGATGGTATCAGGATAACCAGTTCTGGCATTTACATCATGGTTGAAATCCCTGCTCTAGAAGTGTATCTCTCCTACAGTCGACTTGCATTTTACATCAAACTCCCTTTTGGGAAGTTTTATAACAACACCATGGGACTGTGTGGTGAGTGTCCTCATCAGCTGACAGCAAGGAATGTCATAGATCTTCCTCCTCTTTTCTCTTATCCCCTTGTAAACAGCTTTAAATGCTTGCAACTCCACTCATTTCTAGATGTTAATATCTCTGTCTGGTGGGAAGACACTGTAGGAGACAGTTCTAAGTTGCTGCCTTCCAGTCTGTTCACACTGTTGGTGGATGGAGATAGGCTCTTTCTAAACATTTCTTCTGGATCACATCTACTCAGCACAGGAATGTATGAGAGCTGGAGAGTCCTGTGCTAGACAGAACCATCTCAGTTGCTTTAGCCTCCAGGAGAAATGCATCAGCCAGCACATCAGCTCTGGTTTTCACAAGTATTTGGGAAACTGTTTCTTCTAGCCTTTTCTTCCTACAAACAATTCTTGTGAACCCATCCAGGATCCCACATGTGGTTACCTTCTCAGAAGGAGGAAAACTCCCCTCCAGGTTTTCTCTAAAAGCAACTTCATCAGCTTCAACAGTCCTTGAACTCTCACTTTGCTTTCATATTGCTACCAGGTACCTGCACCAACCAGAAGTCTGATGATGCTATGAAGAGGAATGGTGATGTTATTGAGTCCTTCAGAGACATGGCATTAGATTGGAGAGTCCCAAATCCTGCCAACAGATACTGTAATCCAGTTGTCTCCAAACCAGCTGAGACTGAATATCCTCAGCACTGTGAGCCTTCCAACCTCTGTAAAATCATCTGGTAAGACCAATCCCCAAAGGGCCAGAAAAATAAGTACACCAGATAATGTTGTGCTTCACTACATGACTGAACTGCTCATACAGGAAATGATGAAAATATGAAGACCTTGGAAAACTGAGCAGTGAACTGATGCATGAATCTCATAGCTGCTTTTCAGCTGCATCATCAAAATCAGTTCTCCCTTAATAGTGTCTGCTTCTGGGCACTCCCTCTGCCTGTCAGCTCTGGAGAAGCCAGTCAGGAACTAGCTATAATTCAATATCTGAAAGGTCTAGAGGAAAAGGAACATAGTCAGAATATAGTAAGCAAATATGCATGTTTGGTTTTAAAACAATTTTGTGGTTTAAACCAGGATTGTCAAACATGCTGACTTAAAAATGTCAGCATATGGAATTATAGCTGTGAGCCATGCAGGAGGCTTCTCTTTGCAGGTATCAGTCCAACCAAAAATTGGTTCCTTTCAAAGTGTTGTAAAGAATAGGAGGCAAAAATCATCTTACTTAAGCTGTGTGGGCATATTTCCCAGCAGAGCAACTTGTAAAGCTTTCTCTGGGTGGAGATGGGTTTTGCTCTGGGTGGAATAGCCCAAGGAAGTGAAATGTTGTGTCTGTCTCCTTGCTTTGTGAAGGAACCTGACTGAGTGCCATGGTGTGGTCCCTCCTCAACCCTACTATGAGGCATGTGTGGCCAGCAGGTGCTCAGAGCAGCACCACAGCTCCCAGTGCCAGAGCATGCAGACATACGCAGCCTTGTGCGGGCTCCACGGGGTCTGTGTGGACTGGAGGAGACTGGCAAATGGGCAGTGTGGTAAGCCTGGAAAGACCTGCTGGAGGTGGAACAGCCTCCTGTCTGTTCTGTCCTCACCTACATGCCTGCTGCTGTTCCTCTATCACTTCAGGCTTCAATCTTTCATTACTCTGGACCTGATTTAAAAACAGGAACAAATCAGAGGTTGTTCCAGCCTAGAACTGGGGCAAAATCAAGTGGGAGACAGACCCATGGTCTTTCCTGAGCAGCTTCTGTGTTACCTAGAGCTTCATCACTAGGTGGCAAATCACAGCTCCCCTTTGTGTGTGTTGCCCTGCTCAGGGGAAGCCAGAGGTCCAGGGCTAACCACCACTACTACTGCCTCAAGCACCCTGCTGAACCACAGAATCATTTTGGTGGGAACAGACCTTTAAGAGCATCGAGTCCAACCTTTAACCCAGCAGTGCCAGGTCACCACTAAACCATATCCCTCAGCACCACCTTTCCATGGCTTTTAAACCCCTCCAGGGATGGTGACTCCACCACTGCCCTTGACAGACCTTTCAGGGAACAAATTTTTCCTAATATCCAACCTAAACCTCTCCTGGCACAACTTGAGGCTGTTTCCTTTTGTCCTATCACTTTTTCTCACTCCCAGCCTCCTTTCAGGCAGCTGTAGTAGAGAGTGAGAAGGTCTCTCCTGAGCCTCCTCTTCTCCAGACTGACCAACCCCAGTTCCCTCAGCAGCTCCTCATCAGACTTTATGCTCTAGACCCTTCCCCAGCTTTGTTGCCCTTGTTTGGAAATGCTTCAGCACTGATCTCCTGCTGCTGACCCTGCAGGGATCCCCTTGTTGGGTAGGAGCCTGGGGACAGTGGGGTGGGCTGTGGTTCATCTGTTGTGCATCAAAGGATATAGGTGGATCTGGGCTGTCTAACCTGAGTGTTGTCATGCTTCACAGAGGCCAGCTGTGCACAGGATCAGGTGTACAAGCCATGTGGGGAAGCAAAAAGAAGCACTTGCTTCAGCAGGTGGGTCATTTCCTAAAGCACTTTTCAAGTTGGATATTCATAGTCTCCTGGGATTTAGATGTCTGGTTCCCCTGAGGCACATTTCTGCCTCTCATTCATTCCTGTTTATATTCTAACTGTGCAGAGATGTTGTTATGGACACCCTCCCCTCCAAAAACAACACGCCAGTGTTTGTTGAAGGATGCTACTGCCCTGATGGAAAAATTCTGCTGAATGAGCATGATGGCATTTGTGTTTCTGTCTGTGGTAAGAAATGATGCAAATGGTGGGATGGGAAGTGGGGATAAGAGCCTGGCTAGAATTATCCATTGAGGAGGAGGCTCTGTGTGCAGAGGACACAGGGGAGGCTTTGATACTGACCCTTTCTAGTCAGGCTGGAAATGTTCCCAAGTGGCAGTTTCTGCCTGTTGTTGTGCAGAAAGTGCAACTTTCAGAAGAACAAGGAGAAAGATCTTTGGGATGTTGTGGGTACACAGCCTGGGACTTGGCACTCTGAATCTCTTTTATCTCTTTGTGGCTGTTTCTCAGATTTCAAGATCTCCTTTCTCCCCCTGTCCTCCTGCTTCTGTTGCTTTCCCTGGTTCAGTGTTCATTAAAGGAATCTGTGATTCATTTTTTAGGTTGCACTGCACAAGATGGGTCAGTGAAACAGGTAGGAAAACCCCCAGATGCTCTCTTCATATTATAGCTGGGTGCTGTGACCTCCTGTAAAAATAATTGCATGAGAGTCTTCTTTTAATTCTAAGCTTAAATGCCAGTGAACTGCACTGACAGTGGGGAAGAAAACAGCAGGTTTTATTAACTCCAGAACCTTATTAATCACCTGAGGTACAGAAGCAGCAATAGCAGCTTGTGGAATCATTGTTTCCTGCTAGGACTAGCAGGCTTCCTTTCTAGAAAAACATAAACCTGCAATGGAAGGTGGCAGAAAACATCACTTTTTCTTAGTTTGTCATTTTTCTCCTTCCTCTGGGATTTGAACTCTGATTTTCCTACATCATAAATTTGGGCAACCCAGCCCTACATTGTCTTGCAGCAGGCACTCAATGTTGTGCTTCTACTCTCTGCTCTCTGAACTACTCTGTAATCCTA
This sequence comes from Galbula dea, assembly GCA_013399015.1. Taxonomy (NCBI): domain Eukaryota; kingdom Metazoa; phylum Chordata; class Aves; order Piciformes; family Galbulidae; genus Galbula; species Galbula dea. The sequence continues at coordinate 95,774 of VWZX01008721.1, read as the reverse complement.
GAATTGTCAGAGCTGGAAGGGACCTTAAAGATCAGCTAGTTCCAACCCCCCTGCCTGCCAGGGACACCTTCTACTAGAGCAGGTTGCCCACAGCCCCAGCCAGCCTGGCCTTCAAAGCTTCCAGGGATGGAGCTTCCACAGCCTCTCTGGGCAACCTGTTCCAGTGTCTCCCCACCCTCACAGTGAAGAACTTCCTCCTAATATCCAGTCTAAATCTCCCCTCCTCTAGTACATGTTATATTATTTCTGTTCTATATGCTCTTGATGTTCTGGTTTACTCTCCCTGCTGTTTTCACAGCCTAGAGAGGCCTGGGAGCACAACTGTCAATACTGCACTTGTGATGAAGAGACCTTGAACATCTCCTGCTTCCCCCGCCCCTGTGCTAAATCTCCAGCTCCCAGCTGCACCAGAGAGGGCTTTGTACCCAAAGTCAAAGCTCGTCTGGATGACCCATGCTGCACAGAGACAGTCTGTGGTAAGTAGATGTCAGAACACAGCATCATCTGTCTTTCACAGCAGTCCTAGAGCTAGATCAGGTACCCTATGGGTACTGGATTCAAAGAAACACTCTGGAGTGGTCACTTCTCCCGTCTGCTTGCCAGGAGCTCTTGCTATCTGGAGAACTCCTCTGGTCCAGCTTGTATTCTAAACTAGTACCATGACCCCAGCAGATACTTGTGTTGGAAAATCCCCCATGGTTTATTGGGACCAGCAAGCACTTGACAGCTTCCTCTAACTCTTGTCCCTTCTGAGGTGGGAGGGTGATCCTTGCACAGAGATCCATGAGGAAGGGAGGATGTCCTCATCTCCCAGGCTCTCCCAAGGCCTCCTGTGAAGGTTGTTGATATATGTTTGCCCTCAACTTTCCATTTGTATCCTCCCAGTCCCACTACAGCACAGGACCTTCTCATCAGCCTGTTTCTAACCCTGGCTTTTCCCAGCACCCATAGGGAGCTGCAGGACAGGAAATCCTGGTGGTGGTGGAGGGATATTTTTGTGCTCCTCATCCCTTCATGCTGCCAGGCAGAGGTCTGTTAGGTTCCTTGGATGCCTTGAGGGAGCAGTGGGTGCTGTCAGAGTGCTTTGCACATCCCAGTCTTTACATCTTTGGCTCTCATCCTCTGCCTCTTAATTCTTTCACTCTCTAACTTGTTTACCTTTACCCTAACTTGTTTCTCTGACACTTCTCAGGGCTGAAGGTATTTAGTTTTATTAGAGATGACATCTGGTGGGGGAAGAGAAGCAGGAACAAGAGCCAGAAGTATATGTCCAGGGAAGAGCTTTACAGTAGAGCAAGGTTAGAGATACATTACCTGAACATGTCCCAGGCTCCAGAAAATTCAGAAATCATCTATTTCTACCCAATTCCTTGGATGCAAAAGCTTTGTCTGCAGATGACACTGGATGGGATGCTTTGGCTAACTCTATCTCTGTTGTCTGTTGCAGAATGTGATATAAAAGCCTGCATTATCAACAAAACAGCATGTGACTTAGGCTTCCAACCAGTGGTTGCTATTTCTGAGGATGGCTGCTGTCCTATCTTCTCCTGTAGTAAGTACCACGTTTCCTTAAAGTGTTCCACTTATTCCTTGAGCCATTTCATTTTCCCTCACTGAGGCAGAACCATAAGCAGCAGCCTCTCTCTTTCCCTTTCAGACTTTACAGTTGCTGCTTTTGGTTTTTTGGAGGTAGAACTGGTACAGGTTCTCTGTAACTAATATTCCATAAGTGTAAGTTCCTGACCAGGTATTGAATGTTGGTTCCATTGAACCATCCAGAAGCTCTCTGCCAAATTGTATTTCCAGCCCTCCCATCCCTGCCCCAGCCCTCCCATACCTGCCCCAGCTTCCCATTGGCTCTGTTACCACCAAGGTGGTTAACAACAAATGAAAGTTCAACTAATCCCAAGTATGGATAAATAAGCATGAGGTAAATAGATGTTTCCATATGGAAAATATCAGCATAGAGGATTACAGCCCAATTCATGCATAACATCTGAGCAGATGCTATGTGTGGGCTTCTGAATAACAATAAGCACCATGTAAAAGCCCCTTTTTGTGGGGTCTGTTAAGGCTAGTGAATAAGCTCAGCTCTGTTCTTCACCTCCTCTAACTCACTCACAATGCAGAGATGAGTGCAGTAACTGTTTGCGTCATTCCTAGCACATCCTTCTCACTTTATTTTTTTTCTTGCAGTACCAAAAGGTGTCTGTGTTTCTGAAGGAGTTGAATTTAAGGTGGGTCTTCTTCCAGACACTGCCTTCCACAGGTTACTGCTGCCTGAGTCAGAATTTTCTGAAGTTATGGTTAACACTCCCCTAAAAAGCAGGCTTGTAGTTTGTCCCTGCCAGGAGTCCTATGTGCTATTGGAACTGTTACTCAGTAAGTAAGAGTAGAGACCAGTAGCTTGCTTACTAAATGAGGTCTTACCTATGGTTTAGAGTCAAGAAGTCAGAATTGTGATTGCATATAAACTTTGTATCTCATTGGATGATCTAAGATTAATTACTCAAACTGGGGGAAAGAGATGCATGGAACTGAGGAGACAACAATAACTCATTTCAACTGCTTGATGCCCTTGGGCATGTCAGCCTTGTGTTCCCTTTGTGATAGAGATCTGGAGGTATTCATTTCAAGAAGTTCTTCCAAACATAAATCCCAATTCACTTTTGGCAGTCCAGGGGATGTATGGTTCACTGTAGAACCCACTGAATCCTTGCCATCACCTGTCTTTTCTCTGTATTTCCAGCCTGGAGCAATGGTGCCTAAAAGCTCTTGTGAGCACTGTGTGTGCACAGATGAGCAGGATGCTGTGACACAGACCAACCGCATCCACTGCGTGCCAGTGAAGTGCCAGACCACCTGCCCACAGGTCAGCAAGGCATGCTCAGCCTCCCCTCCCCAGCCACCAGCCATGGCTCTTGGGAGGGAGTCCTCTGAGACTGGGACAGGATAACTGCTTCCTCACTGAAAGATAGCCAGATATTAACTTCTATTAGATTTTGGTCAAGTCCTTTCAGCTATAGCAAATGTAAGAGGTCACCCTTGGAAAGATGCCCTGAGAGAGAATGATGGCCAACCTGTGAAAGAGAAGTCTGACTGCTGACAGACAAAGGTTGTGCCTTTCTGCTGGTGCTGTTTAATGTCAGCTCAAAAATGAAGACTGTGAAGGCACTGCCCAGTGATTTACAGGTTTCCAGGCACTTCTCAGTACTTGTGAGCTGAGAATGCACAAGAAGCCCTCAGTCTGTTACTGAATGTAAGCAAAGAGTGATTCTTCTCCATTCTCACCCAGATAAGGCCTGATGCATGAGCACAAGTCTTGTGAGGAACAGATGAGGAAACAGGAATTGTTTAGTCTGGAGAAAAGGAGATTCAGGGGAGACCTTCTCACCCTCCACAACTCCCCAAAAGGAGGCTGGAGTGAGGTAGGGATAGACCTCTTCTCCAGGATAACAAGAGATAGGACAAGAGGAAACAGCTTCAAGTTGTGCCAGGGGAGGTTTAGATTGGACATTAGAAACAATTCCTTCCCCCAAAGGGTTGCCAAGCCCTGGCCCAGGCTGCCCAGGGCAGTGGTGGAGTCACCATCCCTGGAGAGATTTAAAAGCCCTGGAGATGTGGTGCTGAGGGTCATGGTTTAGTGGTGACCTGGCAGTGCTGGTTAGCAGTTGGACTCCACAATCTTGAAGGTCTCTTCCAACCAACCTGACTCTATTCTATGATCTTCCCATAGCTGACAGCAGCAGTTCTTGTGGATAATCATACCAGCCCAAGCACTGGTGTGGTAGATTGTGCAAGTAATCCTACACTGAACTAATTTTTGTTGCCTTAGATGTAAGCCTGTGGAAGAATAAATAGCCAATGGCAGGGTCTTCATGGTAGCTGGAGTGCCCAGAAGTCACCAGTCAATAAGGAAAGGTCAGCTTTGATGGTCAGGCTTAAAATGGTTCCAGCAGCTTTCTAAAAGAAAATAAGAGGAAGGAAAGCAGCATGTTGGCTCAGTTCCTGTGCCAGCTCTGGTGTGGCTCTGACCCAAAGGTTCTTCAGCAACAAGACAGCAGGTGACATGGCTAAATGGAAGCTTTATTCCCACAGGGTTTCCGCTATGTGGAAGAGGAGGGACAGTGCTGCAGCCAGTGCCAGCAAGTGGCTTGTGTGGCCAGCTTTCCCTTTGGCAATGTGACCATTGAGGTAAGCACTCCCTGGCTCTGCACACAAGGCTGAACTACCACAAAGACCTCAGCGTTTTTTGGAACCAGTGTCAAACATTTTTAGGCTGGAAAGACCTCTAGGAGACTTGAAAATGTAGAGCTGCTCTCTACTGAGTGCATCTCCCAGGCACCTCTGTGCTGAAAATGATTCATCTCTGGCAGGGGTGAAAATCATGTCACCCACCTCCTGCTGACACACAACAAAGAGGGAAGGTTTTGGAGGAGATGGTGACACTCTGTGCCACTGCTCTTGCAGAGAACCGTGTATTGGCTTCACATCCCACTGCTTCAGCCTGGCAACAGTGTCATGATCTTGCCCTGGAGATCCAGGGCTAAACAGTGTGAGCAAGCTGCTACAGATGTGCTGCCACTGGTTGTGAGTTTGCTGAGGCAGAAGTAGGGCACAGCTGCTGTAGTGTGGTGTGACCTGGTAACACACCTAGGTGTGCAGACAGGGGATGAGCCTCAGGCTAGCTTTTTGGCTTTCTTACAGCCTGACGCGCCAGTGAGCAGTTAACCACACTGTCCCAAGCAGTGACTGTTGTCTTGCATGCCATTGATTCTCTGGCAGCTCTTGTGTTCTGCATCTTTCCTATTCAAGCCTTTTATTCTTTGGTAATTTATCTTGCAAGCTAGTTTTGTTTGTGCCATTGCACCATTTTTTTGTTTCCAGGAGGAGGTTTTGTTTTTACCTGTTAACCTCTATCACGAAGAACTTTATTTCCCCACACTTTTTGCTTTTTTTTAACCACCTATAAAAGAGAAAGCTATTGAAATCCTTTTAAAAAACCTGATTTTAAAATACTTCCTTTTCTTTTGTGTGTATTTGATTCCACATCCATTAACTACCCTATGTTCTGACATTTCCATTCAGCCCTCTATGCCCATTCTTTCCCCCTAGGTGGCCACAGAAGGGGTTTTGCACAGGTTGGTGCTGGGTGAGCTTGGTAAATAGTTTGCAGTTGCCAGTTCCAGACATCCCAGCACATTTGGGGTGATAGGAATCACTCAGCCCCTCTGCCAGTTCATTGACTGTATTGCTGTTGCTTTATTCTATTTTTATTGCTGTACTACATTGGGTTGAGAAGGTTTTTTTCCTGTTTTTATTCAGGTTGGAGAGAGTTATAAAGCTCCATATGATAACTGCACTCAGTACACATGCACTGAATCAGCAGGCCACTTTTCCTTGACCAGTACAGTAAAGGTCTGCCTACCTTTTGAAGAATCAAACTGTGTCCCAGTAAGTATTTTAGAGGCAGAAAAAAAAAGACTTCTGGAAGGAGCACTGCTGTTGGTTTGGGAGTTTTCTTTACTGTTTTGAATGCATACTGTTTGCTTTCAATGCAGGGGACAGTGGATGTGACTTCAGATGGCTGTTGTAAGACATGTGAGTACCTTAAATCATTGATTCCCTATTCCAACACTGTTAGGTTCTCCCCTGCTTGTAGCCCTGTTTTTGCATGCACTGGGAAGCTGTAGTTTCCACAGACTGGAAGATGTTTCTTATAGCAGCAGAGTGGTTTTTTTTACCTCACAGCTGAGGCTAAAATTCTGCCTTATTTTTCTAATGGGGACATTGAAATAGTCAATCTCCATCTCTGTGCTTTTAAATAACTGAAATACTGCTAGTTGGAAGTAGACTCCTGAGATGATCATTTGTAGAAAATATGCTCTGTGTTCTTCCATCTGGAAATTACATGGAAAAAAGATCTTTTTTCTGTACCATCCTTCATGTCTCCCTGAGGTCTTGGTTCAACAGTAACTTTACTTGAAATTATAGCTCATTATTGTAGCATATCAGTACTTAAAGGAGCCTGTAAGAAAGATGGGGACAGTCTTTTTAACAAGGCTGGTTGTGATAAGACAAGGGGAAATGGCTTTAAACTAAAGGAGTGGAGATTTAGACTGGATAGAAGGAGGAAATTTTTCACAGTGAGGGTGGTGAGACCCTGGCCCAGGTTGCCCAGAGAGGTGGTCATGTTCCATCCCTAGAACCATTCCAGGTCAGGTTGTTTGGGGCTCTGAGCCACCTGATCTAGTTATAGGAGGTGTCCCTGCTCTCAGCAAGGAGGTTGGACTAGATGACCTCTAACAATCCCTTCCAACCCAAACCAGTCTATGATTCTATGATGTGGCCCTGGGCATCCGGGTCTAGTGTGTGGCATCCCTGCCATGGCAGAGGGGTTGAAACTAGATGGTCTTGAAGGTTCCTTCCAACCTGGGCCATTCTAGGAGTCTATAAGTCTTCCTTTAGGCCAGTCCACAAACAGGAAAAGTGCCTTGGCCATCAAGGAATTACTTTGCTCCATTAGTGCCTCTTTGCAACTCTTATTTGGTTGTTGATGATGCATTTGAACTGGAGCAAGTTGCAGTAGGATGATCTGCCCATGGTTTGCTAGCAGACACCTTTCAAAGCATTCAGTGCCCAGTCTGAAGGAGCCTAAGAGAAGTGTTCTCCCATGCAGGTATCGACCTGCCACACAAATGCAAGCGCAGCGTGAAGGAGCAGTACATTGTCCACAACAGCTGTAAGTCAGCTGCTCCAGTCCCAGTGCCCTTTTGTGAGGGGACCTGCAGTACCTACTCTGTGTAAGTAAACCTTTCTCTCTCCTCCCTCATGCCTGGTCTTCCTGGGTTCTTCTCACTAATGGGCTGCATGCAGATGTTTCTCACCTTCCTGCTGTTTAAAAGGACCCGGTTGGGACACTGGGTGTGCAGAACAGCAGTGAGTGGGAAGGTGACTGAAGGTCTTTAGGGTGGCAAGAGCTCCTTATCTTAATGAGGAAAATGAGTCCCTTTGAAAAGACATCAAATTAATTAATTCATTAGTTAGTTCTTCAAAGTGCCCTTAGGTGTTTTTTGAACAGCTCTGCTGTTTAGTGCAGGGGTTTTTCCTGCTCTTTGGTCTCTGCATGAATTGTTCCTTCTTGTCTTGCCAGAATGGCAACCCCAAATCCACTGAAGTTACTGGGATTTTCCCCCTTGGTGTCAGAGGGTCTGGCCCTGAGGAAAAGCTGTTCTGAATAAGCAGAAAAAGAGAGAGGAAATTGTGCTCCTTTGCTCCTTAGAAGTGCCTCCCTCTGGAGCAGCAACTACAGATCTGTTTGGGAAGGCAACACGCAGAACACTGATGTCCAGATCTCATTCCTGTAGGTATTCCTTTGAGGCCAGTGAAATGGAACACAAATGCATCTGCTGCCATGAAAAAAGGAGTCACAAAGAGAGGGTGGAACTGATTTGCTCTGGACAGAAGAGAGTCCACTCCACATATGTACATGTAGATGAATGTGGATGCGTGGAAACAAAATGCCCAAGGAGGAGAAACTGAAGGAAACATTTCAGCTCCTATTTAATGTTTCCCTAGCGAGTGAGTAGTTTAGAAAAGAGCTGAGGAATCTCTCCAAATGACTATATGTCTCTCTGCTGCTTTTTCCTTCTGGTCTTACATGCAGTTATGGAAACCAGCTAAAGATTTTACTCTAAATGTTTGTAGAATAAACTGCATTTCAAAGAGGACTTGTTCTCCTGTTTCAGTGATGCTGCTAATGGGGCAAGGTGGCTAATGCCAGGTTATTACAAGACAGTGTAGACACTTTCTAAAGTGCTGTCTGGAGGAACTGTGCATTGTAAAACTATAGCCACAGACATCACTTCCCTTAGAAGGGGAACAGCAATCACTGTGGTTCAGTTGGAGAGGCAGGACTCAGGTAAGGGACACATTTGCATCCTTCTCCCCAGTGGTCCTGGACCTGCTTTGACTGTGACTCTGGGACATGGACAACAGAATCCTTCAAGGTGTTTGTGCTGAAGTAATGAATTGTGGAGTCATAGAATACCTGCAGTAGGAAGGGTCCCATAAGGATCTTCAAGTTGAACCTCACTCCAACTGCCCCATCCCCAGCCTCTGCACTATTCAGGGGATCATTTTTTTTCTTGATTATAAATGATAGGAATCTCCAAAAGGTTTGGTCACCTGTCAGGGCAATGCAACTCCCTCTGAAGGCATGTGTGGTGACTGCTTGACAGTGAGACTTGTGTATGAATTTCACATTAGCCCAGAAAACCTTTGTGCTGATACAAATCAAGTGCAAACGTGCTTTTACAGTGCCAGGAACAACAGCAAAAAAAAAAGAAAGACATTCCTTTGTTTCCTCCTTGCCTTTCCTGGAGAGGGAAGAAATCATTCTTGATTGCTTTTGTCACCAGAAGAGTAAACAGACTCTGTAAGTAGCCAGCCACACACTGCTGTAAACCCTCCTATCAATCATCCTCAGCAGGATGGCTTAGCAAGAGCATCAGGAGCCTTTGCCATATCTGCATTCTCTTCAGGTGAGAGAAAGACACAAAACACAATCTAATCTTACCAGCTGCACTTAGATTTCTGTTCTCCTCTGTGTCTTACTGAGGATGGGAGTTCCTACAGAAACTGAGAATAGCACTGATACAAAGGTAGGTTTAATGTTTCCTGTTCATTTTTGGCATGCATTTGGCTTTTCAGGCAAGTGAAATGCTGAAACCAAAGGCACTTTCCCATGTCCAAAGTACTTCTGAACAGAGGATCATGTGAAACCTCATGTGCTCCTTCTCCATTCCCAGTTACACCTGGCACTTCATTTATGTAGTCTAGCATCTACCTAACCTGTGCAATCCTGTTTACAGCTTTGATGGTCAGGTAGTCAAGTAAGCTCCCTGGTCCCTTTTTGCAGGTGCAGAATCCCATTTCACTGAGATGCAGCCACGTCAGAGCCAACTGAGAGGCAAAGCCTCTTTAATGAGAACTTTCAGCTTCCTCAGCTCAGAGACAGCCAATAGATCAACACACAGAAGCAAAGAGCAGCCTGAAAGATGCTGGGTTTTGGAAAAGTGTTTGACTGGAAGCAAACAGATAGAATGACACAGTTGTAAGCCAGCCCTTCCTCTTGAGGGGTCCCAAACTTGTGTTTGTCTTTGCCAGTTCTGGTGAGGGGTTTGTGACAACAACCTAAAGGAGGACACAGGGGCTTTGTCTACAGTCCAGCTTGCTCAATGCAAGCAGCAATGCTGCAGCAGGCTGAGTGGAACCCCTCTGTTGTGAGAACAGGCTGAGAGAGCCTCTCACTACAAGGGTATTGAGCTCCTGGAGCATGTCTGAAGAAGGGGAACAAAGCTGGTGAAGGATCTAGAGCACAAGTGTTATGAGGAGCAGCTGAGGGAACTGGGGTTGGCTAGAATGGAGAAAAGGAGGCTCAGGGGAGACCTTCTCCCTCTCTACAACTCCCTAAAAGGAGGTTGGAGTGAGGTGTGGCTCTGTCTCTTTTCCCAAGTGATAAGTGATAGGACCAGAGGAAATGGCTTCAAGTTGTGCCAGGGGAGGTTCAGGTTGGATATGAGGTAGAATTTCTTCACTGAGAGGGTTATCAGGCATTGGCCCAGGCTGCCCAGGGAGGTGGTGGAATCACCATCTCTGGATGGATTTAAAAGCTGTGGAAGGTGCTGAGGGACATGGTTTGGTGGTGAGCATTGTAGTGTTGGGTAGATGATTGGACTTGATGATCTCAAATCTATGACTTTCCAGCCATAATGATTCCCTAAGTGGCTTTCCCAGGAGAAGCCTCCCTGTAAACACTCTCCTCAGCCATGATCCTGCTGCCACCACAGCAGTGTGGCTGCTTCTCAGGTGCAGGTCAAGCCCTGAGGTGTAGCCCCAGGCCACCTTTTCCCGGTAGTGACTAGTCTTTGCAAGTCAAACATGTCCCTGCTGTAACTGAAGTCAGATCAGTGGCATTGCTCCAGGTACTGTTTCTTCCTTTTGCGTGAATTCTTTCCACCAGCATCCACTTCAATAGCCTAACCCTAGGAGAACCAGCCTTTGGCTGAGCCAGTTGGGCCAGAGCTTAGCTGGTTTCAGCCTGTAGCCATTCTTTTCTTATCATGCAAGGATGCTGCTCCCACTCACTGAACAGCTTTGAGGCAACACAGCAGGAAGTACTGTCCCCTTTTGCTAAAACAAATATTTGCCAGAGATACTGCCTCGTGTCAGGTGAACGATGCCTGAGACACTTCATCACGTCACTGACCCCAGTGCTCTGGCTTTGGGTGGCCACTGAGAGATGAACTCTCCCTTGCTTTGTGGCTTGGAAAGGTTCCCAAACTTTGGTGTAGTTTAGCTAAATTATTCACTTGGCTTTTGAGACCAATTATTGGTGTTTGCATGGAGGAAAAAGACATTTCAGGTGTGCTCTGGGTTTTTATTTAGGGAGAGGCACTGTTCCTTGACAAACTTTTCCACTGAGCTTTTCCCTGGCTGTGGAAGCAGAGCTGTAGTGTTATCTGCAGGGTGCTGTGTCGATATCAATCTATTCTGCTATCTAGAATCTCCAGCTGAAAACAAAAGCTCTGAACTGTAGCTGCCCTCTAATGCAGAAGGGATTGTTCAGAAGAATGCTGTACCCATTTTCTTTCAGTGTACAGGCTGAACAATTAGAAAGTTGCAATGCAAACATGAAAAAATTTGTCTAAATATCACTCAGGAAAGTTATCTGATTTGTAATGAACCAGAAAAGAAAATAATCTGGCAAATTTGATGGATGCCCTTTCAGGTCAGGGGGAGACCAAGCACTGGGTGGTCTGAGCCCACCTGCAGGTTCATGTGCTCACATACATGTTCTTGGCCTTGTTTCTGTTTCTGATCTGAGATAAGGATAAGCCAGGCCTTTGCTTCTTTCAAGTGGTTGTAACATTTGAGTCCATGTAGCCTTTTTGCCCTAGCATATTTGCAAACCCCAAGCTGCCACCCTCCCTGTTGTTGGGCATCCCAAGCATGCTGTAGGAGAAAGAGCTGGGAGCTGTTCTCCAAAGAGGCCAAGACAAAGGTATCACCTGTGAAAATCTTTCTGGTTTTTACACTTCAAAGGATCTGATTATTTGGTATCTTTAGGGCAACAATGGAGTCTCGGTTTACCTTGTACAAGGCCATTCTCACATCCATTTAATGCTTTGACAACCACAATCCCTCTCTCAGGAGATAGGCAACCCCATGGGCCCTGTGCCCAGGCAACTGGCTTTGTGTCAACAGCAGCCCAGGGGTTGGTCCTGGAGCTACAGAGAGGTTGTCCTGTCTTAGGTACTTTGCTTTTCCCCAGGTGTGAAGACCCACGTTTTCATCAGCAGTCTCTAAGGCAGCTGAATTGATATTCACTGGCTCTAATTTAATTCCTTCTTTTTAATTCATAGGGGAATTGACCAGTGGCTTCCTGTAAGTGTAGGCTGACACCTCTGCTTATAGTGACCCCTTTCTGTGAAGGCCTCTTCCTAAACTATCCTCCTTGTTGGAATGAAAATTATTTAACCCCTGATCCTCCAGAGAATCCATTCCAGTGAGGTCTCCCATTGACATGAGTGAAGAAACCAAGGAGTTCTGGGTAGGTAGGCTCTGGCTCATCCCATCTACCTAAAAAATCCTGTGGATGAATTAGGATTTGAGGCACAGTCATCTTTCTGTGTAGTTCCTGAAGATGCTGTGCATCTTACCTGAGAGCTCAACTCTCTTCTGGAAACACCCCCACTTCTCCCTCTTCTGACTTCATAGGCAGGCTATGGTTAGCACAACTCTATCTCATCTAAATCCCTTAAAGCAATGGAAGAAGTTGATCCCAAATGCTAATTTTATCTATTTCTCACAAGAAGTGGCAGAGATTTACCACAAATTCTGCCAGCCCTATGTCCTGCCTTGAAGATCTTGACCATCCTCAGGACTCCAGTGACTTCCTTTCACCCTGATTTCTATGAAGAGAGATGCTGAGAACAGTTTCATTACTTTGGATAGGTTCTTTGACAGGGGCTTCACCTCACTTGCTTTTAACATCTGTAGTGGTCTTGTGAGGTTTCCCTTTACTCCTTCTTATGTTTTTAAATGCAGTCCTCAGTAACTGATCTCATTCTCAACCTTGACACATTTTGACCTACACCAGTGTCTGTTCACATGACTCCAGCAAGTCAATGGGAACTTAGAACAGGGCTAGCTTAGCATGCAGGGAGCTGGTGCCATCCTTCTCTGGTTTATATCTAAGTTAGATCCAACTTTTTGCAAAGAAGGTGCATGAACTTTTTCATATTCTAGCTCTGAAATGTTTTTTTTCTCTGTCACCACCTCTCCCTAGGCTGCTATTCAAAGATAGTAATGAGGCAAGTCCATTGCCACTCCTTTACAGAGTCTTGCCCCCACTTCTTTACCTATCTAGACATTTTTCTGTATTGACTGATTCATTCCCCACAATGCCTTAAAAACCTGGCTTAAACCCAGAGTTGAATCTGACCCTCAGAGAGCATTCTTCTATAAACAAAAGGCTACCAAAGTGCAATGTAGCCATACCAGCTGCTACTTTATGGCCTGGAATTAGCTTCTCCCCCAGGGTTATTTCTCTCAAGGACCACAGCAGATACCTTTACATCCCCAAGCACCCCAACTGACTTCTGTTTGTTCTTGAGGATGTTCTCTGGCTTTTTCAGATGCACTCAGTTCAGGTTGGGCATGGAAAAGATTTCCAGGGTATGTGACATATGCTATAAACCCATCTGTTACTCCAGGGAAATTCTCAGGAACTGCTACAATTTGTCCCATCCTTCCTGAATAACTGGTTTAGGAAATCCCTCCAAGAGCCTTTGCAGCCTGCAATGCTTGCTCAGTATCCTGAGGTTTGGGGGCTTGGTCTGGAGGCTGTTTACTGAGAACCAGGACAGCCCCTGTGGCACCAGAGGGTGTTTGTGGATGTTTCTTCCTCTGCATCACCAAATAAATTGGGTTGGACAACTTCCTAAAGACATCTGTGCCTTTCCAGCAGCAGGCAGTTGATGGGGTGACATTGGTGTGTTCTGTGTGGTGATGCTCAGGCTGGATTACAATGACCCTTACAACCTTTGTGACAGGAAAAACAGCTCCAAACACATTCCCACCCCACATCCACGTGGATAGTTAGGTATTCAATTACTGCTCAGGAAAAGGTTCCAGGCAGAAAGAGAAGCTCTGCCCTAGCAATTCACCTTCCTCTCAAGCTCAATGACTGGAAAAACATCTGAAGAAAAAGCCTCCAAGAGAAAAACCCCCAAAGTTTTCCCAGCAGTCTCATGTCTTACTTTCACAGCCATGCTTGAGACTCTGCTCAACTTCCCTGACATGTTTCTAGCTGGTTTGGGTTTGTTTTTTCAATACCTACTGAATTAAGTTGCTTCCTTTTGATCTGGATTTGTCACTGCAGAGTAGGACTCCGGGGAAGGACTTTCTTTACATCCTGGGCAGGAGTGTTACTGTTGTCTCCCAGGCCTACCTGCCTGGTACCTGTTCTGGGCTAGCATGGCACTCCTGATCACTAGATCCTCTGTTCTGCAACACTCCTAAAGAAATGAGCTGTTATTTGATCTGATGAACAGTTCTATGTCTCTGTGGAGTATCAGCCTTGCTCATAGACACTGGGGGATTTCATAATATAGTTGCATTTTGCTGGTACTAAATCACTTTGAATTTGCTGCTTTCTAATAGATTTGGACCTGATTCTCTCCTAGTTCCTGGCTTATAAATCTGGGATAATTCAGGAACCATCTTTATTTTAATGTTTTTAATTTATTTTTAATTACAGCATTTTATTACAGCTTTTACAACCCAGTCACATGTTTAGTTTTGCTTTCCCTCATCAGGAAGGCTGCCTTACCTGAGAAAGTCTCCAAACAAAAACAAGCAATAAGAAACTTTTTCATGATCCTCAGCAAGGATGAATACTTTGTCCATGGAGCTTGTAAAATAGTGCAGGCTCCAACCATTTGAACAGAATAGTCTGTTAATAATGCATGCAAAGGCTAATGAGTAATTAAGAACTGTTTCTCCTTGTTCCTGCAGTCAAAACAACGAAGCAAGCATTGAAACAGGTACCCTGTGCTGTGATGGATTCTGGCTGGACTGGCAGGTCCTGCTTTGTCTATCCTTCTTTGGAGGAAATACAAATTAGTTAGGTGTTCAGTCTGCACTGCAGCTGGAAATGTGAGAGGGATCAGTAGTGACCTTTAGAGTGAAGTCCCTGCTTACAGCAGCAGTCTGGAAGTGAGAGGAGCCCTTAGCCCTCGGTGGAAAACCCAACCTGCCCCTGGATAGAAGCTGACAGTGAAGGCAGTGTGCTGATGTGACAGGATCCCCAGACAGCCAGGTCACTGGAGGGGAATGTTTTTAAAGTAAAAAGGGCTCTCTTCTTGTGCCAGGAAGTACCAGATACTTCCAGTCCCTCTAGCTGGATTTTACCAGAGCACAAAAACCATCTGCAACAGGATGACTCTCAGCAGAGGAAGTGCAGAGATGTTGGAGGAATTGGATTTTAAAAGGTTTGATTCACTGGGTCCCCTGTCAGCTGCATTCATGGAGTGGATCCTTTCTCCAGTTCAGCCCCTGCCAGCACCACTGGGGTTGCCAGGTCTCTTCAGGGTCCCTGGGAAGCCTCCTTCTCCCTCACCTCTCAAGTTTGGCTTTGGGTCTGCTCTCTGCTGCAGGAAGCCTCTGCTCCTCCTCTCCCTGTCTGCACTCCTGCTGCAGGCTCACCCCAGATCTTTTACACCCTGTCTGGATTCCCAGCAGTGTGGCCAGCAAGTGAGGGAGGGGATTCTGCCTCTGCTCTGGGGAGACCTCAGCTGCAGTGCTGGGGGCAGCTCTGGAGTCCTCAGCACAGCACAGACATGGAGCTGGGGGAGCAGGGCCAGAGGAGGCCACAGAAATGATCTGAGGGCTGGAACCCCTCTGCTGTGAGGCCAGGCTGAGAGAGTTGGGGTTGTTCAGCCTGGAGAAGAGAAGGCTCCAGGGAGACCTTACTGCAGCTTTTCAATACAGAAAGGGAGCTTAGAAGAAAGGTGTAGAAAGACTTTTTTGATTAAAAAAGGGCCAGTAGTGACATGAGAAGAGACAACAGTTCTAAACTGAAAGAGGAGAGGTTTAAATTGATAAAAGGAAGGTTTTTTTGATAACAATGGTGAGACACTGGCCCAGGTTGCTCAGAGAAGTTGTGGATGCCCCATCCCTGGCAGAGTTCAGAGTCAAGTTGGACAGCACTTGGAGCAGCCTGATGTAGTTAAAGAGGCTCCTTCAGAGGGGTTTGGACTAGGTGACCTTTGAAGGTCCCTTCCAACCCAAACCATTCTATGACTCTCTGGTTCTCAATATTCTTCTCTCCAGAGACACACTCTAACAGTATGTGCCACAAACAGCCATGATTGTCCCCAAATTGCAAATCAGGAGTGGTTACTTTGGGAGCTTATCTGTTCAATCAGCACAAAGACCAGTGAGATTCATGGCAGGGCTCTGCATCCCTGTGGGGCAGAGGAAACCATTCCTGTACCTCCCTCCAACCACCACCACGAGTCCCTCCTTGCTCCTTCCATGGACCTCTGCCTCTGACCTGCCAGGGCACACAGGATGCTTTAAGCTTCAGCAGGTGTCAGCCTTTTTGCAGGCTCCTACCCCAGGTTTTGGTCCCACTAAAATATTCACAAAGTAACCACAAGCTGCAGTAATTTCTGCTGTCAAAAAAATTTCATGCATAATTGCATCACTGGCACAGAAACCTCTTGCAGAGCTCTTTCTCCATCAACAATGTGATTACTCCTGGGCTCACTGCAAGCACTCAGCATGGCATCTTATTTCATTTACATAAACCCTGGTTTTCTTTGAGCAATTCTCTGTCAGAAAATAACCTTGATCTGAACCTTCTGCTGTATTTTTAAATGTGACAAATTGCCAAGGGGAAAAAAAAACAACCCCAAACCTGCCAGAAGTTACTTTTTTTAACCCTGTTTGAATTAGATTAGATTATTATGCTGTTGTATTCATAATATTATTTGTGCTCTGGCTTCTAAATTATACCAGGGGTATTGTAGGCATTCCAGAAATCAAACTTCATAAAGTGCCAGTTCATTCCCTCTGGCAGGCCTTTATCTTTCCTTTACCATATCTAGAGAGCACAATTAATACAGCTTATTAAAAGAATAAATTAAAAGCCAAAAATCCTATGTTACACCTAAAAAGATGGAGATGCTTTCTCATATTTTGATAGAGGATTAGCCTCAACTGCATCTACAAGAGGGAAATTCAAAGGAAAGAGGGAAAAAAACCCCAAACCAGTTTGACTGTTCTTGATTTACTGGGAATTATTTTGGTATTTAAGGGAAGTATGGAGAAAATTTCTTTGTGAACCAATTCTGGAGATAAATTACTTGATGGCTTTCTGTTTCATTAGATGTTGGAATAGTTGGCATGATGATATTTTTATACAAGGGACCTTGAAAGGTCCCTTCCAACCCAACCCAGTCTGTGATTCTATGCAAATATGAAGTGCTGCTGATTCTGTTTCACTCTAAGCCCATCTGTGTTGCTATTGCAGGTGTCACTGCTTTTCCTTAGGCCAACATAAGCCAGAAAAAACTCTGCCTTGAAGTTATAGAATCCTAGAATGGCACAGGTTGGAAGGGACCTTAAAGATCATCTAACTCCAACCCCCCTGCCATGGGCAGGGATGCCACAAACTAGACCAGGTTGCCCAGGGCCACATCCAGCCTGGCCTTGGTCAACAGAACTTTAGAGAGACTATAAAGAAGTGATGTGAAGTGGAAGTTATTCTCTTGTTTACAGTTCAGCATCAGCTTTACTGGTGCTACCTCCATCTGACTGTACAGCAGTCCTGTTAGCTCATGTATCCTCTATTGTAGTTCTCCTAATGCCCACTTACAACCATAATCCTTCTGCCTGTAAAGATGACTGTTTGCTGAGAAACAAAATGACCTGGTGTTGACAGAGCTTTTTCAGGTGAAGGCTAAAGAGCCAATTTGCATGTTTTGGTGCACACATTGTCTGCACCCAGAAAGTCAATACAAGAAGGGTGGAATAATCAACAGAATTTACAGAGGTATTTGCTTTTTCTTCCTTAATCTGAAATCAGACATAGTTTGTAAGGCATTAAGTGTGAAAGGACCTGGAACAATTTTGCTTAGGGAATGGCAAAGGCAAAAAACCTGTTGGGTTTAAGCTAGAGATCAATCTGTTTATGAGAGATTACCTGATGTTAAAGGTCAGGGCTGAGCTGACCACAAAAAGAGTGACAGGCACCACTCTCTCTGAACCCCTCTGCCTTCCCATAGGGAAGAGAAAGGGAATAAGGGAGACAGACTGCTTGATATTGAATATCCATGGGGTGGAATCCCCTGTTGGTCAGTTCAGGGTCACCTCTCCTCTCCCCTCCTCCCTGCAGGTGCCACCTCTGACTTACTGCACCCCAACATGAGACACAAGTTTTAGTAGTGGCCTTGGTCTGCAGAGGAGCAAGACTAAGGCAGAGCCTTTCTGCAGCCCAAGCCTTGGCAGGAACTCTGCCCATGGAGTGTTGTCACTGCTAGGAGCAGAGACTGTCTGAGAGAACATGTTGGGAGCTGCAGAAAGTGCAGCCCCGAGAAGAGACTGAGCTGAGAAGTCAAACCATTGAATGGAGAATTAGCTCTGTTCTGGCTCAAACCAGAACACCAGATACGATTCCTCTTACATACAAGAACTGCCCCTGGTGGCCTGAGAACTCTTGTCCACTTTGAAGTCCATGAAGTACATTTTCAGAGGTAGACCAGGGACAGGAGTTTTAATGACACAAGTCAGCAGGGACATGTTGATGCTTTTAGTGCACACTGGAGTCTCCATTGCCTGTTTGAACAGCATGTTCCCGACCGTTGGTGTATTTCTGTCCAGAGAGCCAAGATAAACTTCAGTAGATGATTTGACATAAATCAGGGCTGCTGTGGCATGGCCAGGACCTTTGCCAGACTGAGCATTTAGCTGACATCCTAAGTTAGGGTTCCCTACCCAGCTCCCACACTGGGGTTTTAGTACTAGTCTTATAATTTCTATTATAAGTGTGGTAATGTCACTGAAGGTCACCTTATCTTATCTGTGGCCCTTTCTTCACCATCATCTCAAGGCTTCAAATTAAACCAAGTGACCTGGCTTTTTCTTGTTGAAGCTGTGCCTGACAGGGGCATGTGGAGGCTTGTCAGACCATCTCTGCCCCATGATTCACATGTTGTTTGAAACTCACTGTCAAAAACACAGACTCATCTGGGTGTTTGTGCCACAGAAAAGGTGGCTGCATCTTCTTCATCCTAGCTCAGCCATGGTTTCATCTCAGGAGAGCATATCCTGGGGGACCAACTGTCCCTCCAGTGGTATTCTGTCATGCTTTGGGAGGTCCTAAAGGAAAAACCTTTGTGAAGCAAGTGTTGTGTGTCACTAGAGGTGTTCTTGCACTGGACGATGTTTGCTTTTCAAAACTCATGTTCAATAGAGGTAATAAATCATGTAATTGCTCTCCACATGTCTGCTGTAGCACAGCTAACCTTCTGCCTAACTGGCCAGGCAGACTTCAGCAAACACTGCACAGCAGAGAGGTGAAAAGGGGTCAGAATATAATGGCAGGAGAAAATCTGGTTTTGTGTTGGCAAAAGCAATTATTTTTCCCTAAATCAAAGGCCAGCACAATGGAATCACCCCAAAACACAACATATTGTGTTGCTTTTAGATTTTAGCAGGAGAGGCTGTGCCCTCATTGTTCTCTCCTGTATGCCAGCAAGCAGCAGTGTTTACTGTACAATTGCCATGGCTTCAGCTTTTGTGCTTAGTTAATTACAAGGAAGCAGCTACAATTTCAAGTCACTGCATTTCTGAAAACAGGACCAAGTGCTACCAGACAAAACTTCTACGTCCTATAGCTAAGCAAGTGCTTTTGAAAGGCTTTTAAGGCTCCACAGAATTCATTCTTCCTACCCATGTCCAGCCCTCAGTCTTTTTCAGCATGTACCAGTGAGCTCCATGTCAAAGGGGAACCCACTTAGGAGTTTAGTAAATTTGTAATGTCAGTGTAAGTGACAGGAGCTGCCTGGAGAGCAGCAGATGATCTACAGGGGAGCTGGAGAAGTCTTGTTGCTCAAAGCAAGTCCAGTGGAAGATGGCAAGGGTCAACACTGCAAGAAGGTATTGATGCAAAAGGTATTTATGTGTTCATCTGAGATGCTAACAAAGCAGTAATGAGACAAACCCAGTGCTGCTGGACAAGGACTCTTCTTTTCCTGTAAAAAAGACACAGACTTAAAGAAGCCACTTAGTTGTAAAGATTATGAACCCATCTCCTCTCTTTTAAGCTGCACCTCAAGTTCCCAACCTGGAAATCTTCCTGTGCAACACACTTCCTAAGAAACAGGCTAAAACTAGCTGCATTCATAATTTCTCCTGGTCATGTTACCAAAGATTCCTTCTTTTTGAAGAGGAATCCTGTTTCTTTTGATGACCCACCAAGGGTGAGTCACTGCAGAGCCCAACTGTCAGCTAGCCATAGAATCAACAGGATCCTAGAATTGCCAGGGTTGGAAGGGACCTTAAAGATCAGCTAGTTCCAAAACCCTGCCTGCCAGGGACACCTCCCACTAGATCAGGTTGCCCATAGCCCCATCCAGCCTGGCCTTCAAAGCTTCCAGGGATGGAGCTTCCACAGCCTCTCTGGGCAACCTGTTCCAGTGTCTCCCCACCCTCACAGTGAAGAACTTCCTCCTAATATCCAATATATAGTCACTGGAGAGTTTGCCTTTAAGACTGTCAGATGCATTGCACATCACCCAGTGTCCCAAAGAGTTCAAGTATGCACTAACTCCACTCCCACTGACACCACTGGCTTTGGAAAAGCTGCTGCCTAGGGAGGTCCCTCTCTTTCCTTTCTATTCAGCCCATCCTTTTCAGTGGTTGCTTATAACTTTGCAAGCAATTGATGTCTTGGTTCTTGGTTGATTTCTTTTCCAGCTGATTTTTATCAGCAAATGCTGGCTTGCTCAAGAAGAAACCTTTCTGATGGGCACTAGTATGGGAGCACTTCTCTCATTTTGCCTTTGACTGAAATTCAATGTCAGTCCTGCAAAATAAACTAAGTAGTGAAACCACACCTCCCATTCTGCTCTCTCCACTCCTGCTGGCTGATTAGTGAACTCACTGCAAGCTTATCTCCTTAGGGAAGTGAGTTTGGATTAGGGGGGTGTGGATGAATTTAAACTGGGCTGCTTGTCATGGACTGCCTTCCTGGGTGATTGTTCTTATCTGGGAATCCAGAGTGGTCTGTGCACAAAGCCAGCTCAGAGTAAGACACTCTTTCCAGCTGCAGAAAGCTTGTTTTCTTTCTATTTTTTTCCTGAATTGCCTTCATCTGTGAAGTACTGGGACAGCAGGGTCACACAGGGAGTGAGTGTTAGTTCTAGCTCATGAGAGGCAGGAGGGGTTGGGGAACAAGGGCTGTGCTATTGGCCCCGTGGAACATCAGCCATGAGCCCACCACCTTTTCCATAACCCACTAGAACAGCTGAGACACAAGACATGTTGCTATTAGCCTTCTGTGAACAAACTGGGCTCTTGGACAACAGTTGCAATTCCTCCTCCTTTGCAGGCAGTGCAGTGTTTATAGTGTTTTTCATAGAGGTAGCAGTGTTAGCAGTCTGCCACCCTGGACATAGGCCAGCCTGCATAATTCCATTTTGCTTACCCATGTTAGCTCTTTAGTTTCAAGTCCTCCAGCCAAAGCATTTGCTTCTTCTTGTTCTAAAGTGGCAAATAATAGCCATGGTGTCAGTTTGTTGACTCACAGGGCAGGGCATTCCTACAGCTTGCAATGTTGTTACATCTGTCTGCTAAAGAAAGCTCCTTATAACACCTATGCACAAACCATTCTAGCTAACACCATCTTTCTCTCATTCTTTTAACTATTCAAACATTTACCTAAGGAATAGGCATTTTTCCATGCTTGGCCAACAAGAGATTTGGGGTTTGTTTGGTTTGGTTTGGTTTTTACTGGAAAAATAGTTTCCAGACTTTGTTTCTCAATAAATGCAGTTTACCTTCTTCCTCTGACATATTTTTTTGTCATCGTGAGTAATTAGCATTCTTTTTCCCTATTTTCTGATCTTTAGATAGGATTAGAAGGACCAATAAGTACAATTAACTCAGAGACCACAAATAGAAATCTACACCAAGAAGAAGAGAGACTGGTGAAGTCTTGGCACTGGGCTTGTCAGCAGTGCCAGCACTGACTGCTTCTACTGTCTGTGTTGGCTAATGATAACAACAATAATGTACTCACATATCCAAAGAAAGAGAGACAAAATAATATATGGTAGTTTCTCAGGGTGCTCAGAGAGTAGCTCAGAGATGCTGAGGCAGTGAAGGCAGTGCTAGACACACTCTGTTGACAATGGCTATGTTCCATGCTATGGTGGAAAGCATTTCACTGTCCACTTCCTACCAAATCCCTCCAAAGCACCCATGTTTAACCCTGGATTCCTTGAAAGAGGAATCATTCCCATTAAGTTTGTGTTGGAAAGCTACTGCTGAGGGATTTAAGGAAGTCCTCAGCTCCCTTAAACACTTCTCCATACTGTTTAGTTTCTCATGCAACCATCCCTGTGGACCTAAACAAACCTGTATGAGCCTTGCAAGGCTGCCTGTGTTTGCTGACAGAAGGATTAGGAGGGCATCTGTGGTTCATCTACATAAAGATGAAGGGACTGTTTGTGTGTTTTTAATTGGGATACCCAGCCTAAATTGCCAGGATGCATCAGCTAACAACATTAAGCCACATGAGCTACTACTTTAGGAGTAGGGCTGGTCTTGAGGAAAACCACAGTGCCCCTTGCTGCTTCACTCATGACTGGGCAGTGAGGGCTTAGTGCATGTTTTCTGCACCTCTAGAGTGTCAACAGGAATGGCTGAAAGGAACCATTCCAATAATAATATTGGTCACTAAGGAGTCTTTTTTCTGCCAATGGTTTTTGGTTTGGGTTGGTTTGAAAATGACAGGACATCAAATGTAACTGGCAAGGCTTCAGCACTGGAAGAAAGGAAGAGATCCCTTAGAAAGAATGCCTAATGCTGCAGGGTTCTTAAACAGTGGCTCTTAAACATTGATTCTAGTGGAAAGCATTGTATAAGCTCTGTGAAAAGAGCAGAGACATATTTAACAATTAAAAAGGAACTAAAAATCATAGAACTGTTTAGGCTGGAAAAGATCTATGAGATCATCAAGTCCAACCATTAACCAGCACTGCCAGGTCACCACTAAACCATGACCCTCAGCACCACATCTCCAGGGCTTTTAAACTCCTCCAGGGATGGGGACTCCACCACTGCCCTGGGCAGCCTGGGCCAGGGCTGGGCAACCCTTTGGGGGAAGAAATTGTTTCTAATGTCAAACCTAAACCTCCCCAGGCACAACTTGAGGCTGTTTCCTCTTGTCCTGTCTCTTGTTATCTTTGAGAACAGACCAAACCCTACCTCACCCCAACCTCCTTTCAGGGAGTTGGAGAAAGTGAGAAGGTCTCCCCTGAGCCTTCTCTTCTCCAGGCTAACCAAGCCCAGTTCCCTCAGCTGCTTCTCACAGCACTTGTGCTCTAGACCCTTCACCACCTTCGTTACCCTTCTCTGTATACACTCTAGCACCTCAATGTCCTTCTTGGAGTCAGGCACCCACAACTGAACCCAGGATTTGAGGTGTGGCCTCCCCAGTGCCCAGTCCAGGAGGACAATCCCTTTCCTAGTCCTGCTGGCCACACTAGTGCTGATCCAAGCCAGAATGCTGTTGGCCTTCTGGGCACTCTGCTGACTCATCTTCAGCCACTGTCAACCAACCCTTTCCAGGTCCTTTTCTGCTGGACACCTTTCCAATCACTCTTGCCCCAGGCCTGCAGCATTGCATGGGATTGTTGTGACCCAAGTGCAGGATCTGGCACTTGGCCTTGCTGAGCCTCATCCCATTGACCTCAGTCCATGGATCCAGCCTGGCCAGATCACTCTGCAGAGCCTTCCTACCCTTCAGCAGATCAGCAGTCCCTCCCAGATTTCTTGTTGTTTGCAAACTGGCTGAGGGTGCCCTCGATCCCCTCATCTAGATAATTAATAAAGTTATTAAGCAGAACTGACCCAAATACTGAGCCCTGGGGAACACCACCTGTGAATGTTCACTAACTGGATTTCACTCCATTCCCCACCTCTCTCTGGGCTCAGCCATCAGCCTTTTTTTTACCCATTCAAGCCATGATCAGGCAGTTTCTCCAGAAGAATGCTGTGGGAAATGACAAATGCACCGGCCTGGTAGGAAAGATAATCTCCTTCTGTTCTGAAGCATGATTTACAGGCAGAGCTCTGATGTCAGATATGTTTTCAGTTGATTGCATACACACAGTACAATCACTCCATTTCATAAAAGCATTAGGATTCCTGGTGAAGAAAGGCACCATTATACATGCAACACACAATTAAAATTATTAATACATTAACAATTGTAAGAATTCTTGTGAAGGAAGTGAGCTATTTGCTCAAACAATATCATTTTATCATCAGTTTCTATCTCTGTGTAATATAAATGGGACAGAATCCAGCCCACAGCAATGTCAAAGTCCAACTGAATTTCATTTAGAGTGCATTAGGCAGGAAAGAAAGATAATTTGGGAAGTGTGGGCTACTTGGCCTTTGCTTACATTGGCAGGACCCATTCCTGTGTAACACATTCCTGGCTCTCCCACTGTTGCAGTCAACATCTCTGTTTCTCCCAGTTACAAAACCAGGCTAGATAAAGCTCCTGTGAGCTGAGGGAAAACCCCTCCAGTCCTTGTCCTGCTGCTTTTGGAGCCAGTGGTGGCATTTCTCAGGGAGTGAGAGGCTGTGTGGGGCTTAGATACCAGCTGGGGTTAAACCACCAGACACGTTCTTGGCACAGCCTCTCTCCCAGAAGGACCAAAACAGCTCCAGAGCTGCTTTTTTTTTCATCACCATCTGCTCTGCAGGATCTCCAGCCCTATGGCTGCTCTGGGTTTACAGCAATCCCAGGCAGACTTTGCTAAAACTTGTCAACACATTTCCTCTTTAAATAGCACAAAGGCTGCGTGGAGGGGGGAATTGGAGATGTGTCCTGAAGGATACTGCAAAAGCCTTGTGTGGGTTGCTTGATCTTTCCCTCACCAGCTGGGAAGTTTGCCTCCTCAGCAAGTTTGCTGATGATAGAAAGCTGTGAGGGGTGGCTGAGAGCAGAGTGCTGTGCTGCCATCTAGAAGAATCTCAATAGGCTGGAGAGATGGGCAGAGAGGAACCTCCTGGAGTTCAAGAAGGGCAAGTATAGAGTCCTGCACCTGGGGAGGAATAGCCCCATGGACCAGTACAGGTTAGGTTACTGACCTTCTGGAAAGTAGCTCAGCAGAGAAGGACCTGGGGGTCCTGGCAGACAAGTTGTCCATAAGCAAGCATTGTGTCCTCATGGCCAGCAAGGCCAGTGATCTCCTGGGATGCACTGGCAAAAGCATTGGCAACAGGTCATAGGAGGTGATCCTTCCCCTCTGCTCAGCCCTGGTGGGGCCCCACCTCCTGGAGTCAGACCAATGGAGAGCTACAGAGATGATTAGGAACTGGAGCATCACCTTTGGAGGAAAGGCTGAGGGAGCTGGGTTTATTTAGCCTGGAGGAGACCTTCCTCCTGAGAGGAGACCTTAGCAATGTATGTAAGTATCTGAAGGGAGGGTCTCAAGAGGGCAGAGCCAGGCTCTTCTGATGGGGACAGTAGGATGTGAGGCAACAGGCACAAACCAGAACCCAGGAAGTTCCACATACACAACAGGAAAACTACTTTCATTTGAGGGTTCCAGAGCACTGGCCTAGGCTGCTCAGAGAGGTTGTGGAGTCTCCTTCTCTGGAGAGATTCAAAAACCATCTAGCCACAATCCTGAGTCATGATCTCCAGGTGACCCTGTTAGAGCAGGGAGGTTGGACTAAATGACCTCTGGTGGTCACTCCCCTCCTTAACCACTTTGTAATTCTGTGATTCCTGCATCCCATCTGCCTTGTTTGCAAGTGGGAGGAGTGTTTGGTAGGGTGGGAGAGGGAGGCAGGAAAGCAGCAGCTGCAAACTCTTCAAGATTACCTAAGGACCTTCTTCCAGGCCATAGGTTAATCTGTGGCAGCTCCAGGTGTAAGCAATACAAGTCACTGCCTGGAGTCCTGACCTTTGGCAGTCCTTCAGGCCACCTCTACCTCTCATCAAATTACAGCTGGCTGCCAACTTCACAGCAAGTACTTGCATGGAGACTTTTCTGTCCTTTGTGTATCCCCTCAGCCCAGGCACCTGCAGGTAGAAGTGGCTGTGGAACCACTGAAGCCACAGCTATGAAGATGCTGCCTGGGCATTGGCTTACACATTGTGGGATTCCTAGCCACTGGGAAATGGGGAAAATTGCTCCTGTCCAAACTAGTGTCTTCTTCCCCAGGGAGGTGGGGTCAGGTGACAGAAGGAGGGAGGAGTCATCACTACTCCAGTTTGAGAAGGTACATGTCTGGTTGGACACTCTGGGACTTGTGTGGGTCTGGCCAGTCCTAGAGGGAAGGAAATCAATGTCTAGCTTCCTGGGGAACTAAAGGCTGTACCATTTCACTGCAGCCTGTGCAGCACCTGTAGCTGATCTCTTAATCATTGACTCACTGCCCTCCAAATAAATGTTATTTGACCTTAGTTGACTTTGGGGTCAGAAACAGACCTGTGCATGGCCAAAATTTCCTTCCTCTTGCCCCTCTTGCTCTCCTCAGGCATTTAGTGTTATAAGAACTCTCACACACCTCTCATGATTTTTATTCTGCTTTGGGAAAACCCCCACTACTCCAAACTTCCAGGAAAGTGCAAAATAGTTACCATTGAATTTCAGTCATTGTTTAGTCTGCTCTTGCACCAGCACCACCTGGTAGCTCTTTAGAAATCAGAGCTGTAGCTGCCACTCCTTTGTTGCTTAGTGCAAGAAGTAGGAGGTAGGAGTAGGAGGTAGAGGCAGTTTTAAAAGAAAAAAAAGATAAATCTCCTGATACATTTACAGAGGAATTTCTCTGTTTCTGAAAGGGTCACAACATGCACTTCTGTGACACCAAAACACACATGGTACCAGGAAGCTGATCCCATTTGTGCTGATACCAGAAGTATCAAGTGTTTAACAACAAATCCTTAGTTTGTCAACACATTGCCTCCACAGATCAAAAGCTGTGTATATTTCTGAAAACAAGCCAGAAAAAAGGAACTTTTGACTTTAGAAAGTTAATTACTGAACTTCTAGTCCATCCCCTCTTGACTGAGATGCAGGAGTCATGGAGGGTTGGTCTTAAACAAATATCCTAACAAAGTTATTACATCAGAGTCATGGTCACTCCATTGTGTCTAATGCCAAAGGTATTGAGGAAACTCCACCAGCAGAGTCATTCTCCAGTCTCTGGGTGTTCACTGCCAAGAATGGCATCAGCACAGCTGATAACCTGAGTTGCTATTGGTCTGTAGCATTCTTTTCAACAGAGCACGAAGAGCAGAGTCACTGAAATATTATATAAATAGAGGGGGGAAAAGAAAAACCCTTAAAACATCACTTTTTGGTCCTCAGTGGAAATAGACTTTATGTAAAGTCAGTGGAACTTAGGCCTAAAGTGAAACAGATGATGAAACTTGCTCCTTGAACCAAGACCCTGCCCTGGTTGGGACCTGCCCACCTTTGGTGTAAATAGGCAGCACAAGGATGTTCATAACTATGCTGGGAAAGGCTGCTCAGGGTGCAGTGCCCTTCCCAACTCATGTCATGCATGGTTGTTACCCTGATATGATGAGAGACCTCCTGCTCCAGCCCACACACTCACTGATCTCCTGTGGCTGTTTTGGTCACTTCCATCTTTGCAGAAGAGTAAGGAGGCTGGAATGAGATAGATAATCTTCTCCCTAGGAAAGTGAAGGAGAAGATTTAAAACTCACCAGATTCTGAGGGTAGCTAGAGTGGCTTTCACTACCCACCACCTTCAGTTGCTACCTAGAGGTCCCCTGTGTGCACACAGTGCTCCTTGTGCCTAAGGCCAGAACATGGTCTCTCCCTCAAGCAAACCAGAGAGACTTCAGGTGGTTGGGGATTTTTATTTTAAACCAGATCCTGGACCCAAAAGCATCTGAACTTCAAAGTGTTCAACTTCTGCATTCTGATTTTCCACATGGGACCTTTCCCTCTTTCCCAGCTCCTCTAAGAGAGGAAAGAGAAGGATGTGACTTTGCACTGCAGAGGCTAAGCTCCTTTTGCACTGCCTCTCCCACTGCTTATCTTCATTCCTCTCCTCATTCTTTCCTATATCATGTGCTTGTGATGCAATTGCAGGAGCAGCCTGTGGCCTTGTGGCTCCTGCTCACAGCAGAAACAGAGTACAGCATTTGTAGAGCTGGAAGAGTTAATGAAGAGTAAATGGCAAGAGGGAACTGGAGAGGAGGGAGAGATGTTAAGAATTGAGGCATTGTTTTCTGGATTAATGGTTTGCACACGGAGAGGAAAGCCAAAATGTTTCTTGTTATGGGCAGTTGGGATTGGTAGATTCTGGGCACACCTTTAGAAGAAAAAACAGCTGAGCCATTTACTCCAAACAATTCCAAGTAAACTGAAACTTTTGAGGTTGTTTAGTCTTCCTCCTGATTCTGGAGATTTAACACTTGTGATCAGAGCTGCAGTGTTTAACATCTGTGATTGGAGTGGTAGCAGTGGGAAGGGAGAAGTGTGCTGGATGGATATGTGTAGGCCTGAGTCCTCCTGCTCTGCTAACCATGGAGGTGAGAGTCCAAAGCTGAAGGGGCTAACTAAAGCCCCTCAAGATACATGTAGAAAACCCAATGTTAACAGTGAACCACTAAAAATGGCTATCCATTGTGTTAACATCCTCTTCAATCCCTCTTGGAAGAAAGATGTTATCCAGTTGGTCAACACAACAGTAGCTGCTGTGCAGAACTACTCATAAAAAGACATTCATCTCTAGAAGAAGAAAATACATGAGTGAAATGTCTCCAGGAAAAGTGTTATGCAGATTCCCCAGTACCAAACAACACATGACAATGTCTTCACTTACTTGCTGACCAGTAGATCTCATTATCAGTCTCTTTCCTCTCCAGCACTGTGTCTTTCCATGACTGCTTCAACCCTGCATAACTGTAGGCTGGCATACCACCCACATTGGTCACAACCTCGTGAAGCTTGATGCACAACAACATGTGGATCCTTGCTCCTTCTGTTCCTGTGCTCACAGGAGCCAGGAGCCCAAGAAGAAGAGCTGAAGCACAAATCTGCTTGGTGGAGAAGCATCATAGCATGGTGGAAACACATGCTGTCATAGCCCTGTGAAACAGGACAACATTTATTAAATGTATTATAACAATGCTTGGGGATGAAGAAACTCCTAGCAGCTCAGCTGTCAGGTCTGGTTCACAGCTGCAGACCTCGAGGAGACTTCCCTAGTTCAATGGGACTTCACCTAAAGACAAATTTTTTGAGTGTCAAAAGGTCATCAAATTAGATTTAGGTTCTTGTGATCCTCTTTGAGTTTTAATCTGTACAGATGAGGTCAGATCCTGAATATCCCCAATGTCACCTTGGGCTTACACTACCTCATTTCATCCACTTAAGTGTGTTAGTGAGTTAAGACCCTTAGCTGCCCACCAAGCCAATACTCCACCAAGACCCTGCAACCCATTAGAGATACCAATCTCCTTGTGTTGCTCTCCATTGATTAGGTCCTAATTTAAGTACCTCAGCTAAGTGCCCACATCAGTCTGAGTGTATTTAGGGCCCTCATATTTTATTGGCAGGTAAGCTTTTGGCATCCAGCAAAACTCTGAGTAACCAGTGTCCAGCCTTAACTTACCCAGCACAAAGTGTTTCCCATCCTGCCTACCTGTAACCCATCAGATGATTGTGGTCTGGTAAGGAGAGAGAGACCATCAGGAAAAGGTTCCAGATTTGACCTTCCATACCTTACCCTACAATTTATTGTCCAGATGCTTGGCAGGACCCAATTGCTTTGTAAATCCTGAGATGGGACTGCCTGGAGATTACAGACTCTCAGTGAAGATTGGAAAGCCAGCCTAAAAATGGTAGTAACTTCATGATGAAGGAAATTTTCCATAGCTGTGGGGAAGCAGAGCTCAATTCTGCTGCCAGCAAATGTCAAGTTAAATATTACTTTGATTTCTGAAGGCAATCACTGTTTCCATCTCTTGGTTCTGCAAAGCTGCCCAATCCCAGCGTCACCCTTGTCATGGGTGCTCTTATGAGCAGTGGCATTTCATGGAAGCCAGCTCAAGCCAGCAGTCACTTGAGCTTCTGGGAAGGACCATATTTCAACATCTGGGGATGGTTTCAGTATCCTGAGTGAAGCAGGCCATTTAATACAACATGTCACATCCCAAGGGCAGAGAAGTCAAGGAAAAGATCCCTGCTGACTACAGCTGGGTCTGGATCCCATCTGTCATCTTCATTTCTCTGCCTCTGGTGATTTTGTGTGCCAGCTGACACAAAGGGGAAGCTCTCCAAAATAGGGTTGTAGCTACATGGGATACAGGGGGGCAGGAGGGAAGCAGGAGATCAAAGGATCATCTTCAGCAGAACGGCAGGAATAACTCAGCAACAAAGAAGGCCACCCATTAGTTAATATGAAGAAGGCCTGATGCCTCCACATCCATGCTTGAAATCTGCTGCCAGTGAACAGTGCAAACATAAGCATGTAAAAATCTCTTGTGACACGATTCTATATAAGGGAAATTAATTATAAAGAATATTTCTATTTGCAAAATGTCAAGGGTCACCACCTTTACTAGCATCAGTCCATCCAGCCTCCTTGGATCCCATGAAGAACTTTGAATTTCCCTATTACATAGAGATTAGAGAGGAAGAAATAAGAAGTTACTGAGCAGTAACCTTTAGCAGTGAATTTCCCTGTATAGATTTATTTTTCCTAGAAGGTATCTCCTTAATTTTAAAGATCACCTTTGTGCTGCCAATGGGAACACAGCAACAAGATTCAAGAAGGAGATTCAACAAGGCCAGGTGCCAGGTCCTGCTCTTGGGTCACCACAACCCCACACAATACCACAGACTTGAGGAAGACTGGCTGAAAAGCTGCCAAATGGAAAAGGACTTGGAAGTGCTGGTCAACAGCTGCTAGAAGATGAGCCAGCAGTGTGCCCAGGTGGCCAAGAAGGCCAGCAGCATCCTGGCCTGGATCTGCAGGACTTCAGAGCAGGCAGGGACAATAGTCAGTTGTTATAGCAAAGACCCAGACAGGTGTCCCAGAAAAAAAGAAGAGATGTGATCTATTGTAGGTAGGGGAGGTGACTTTTTCCCCCAGGGAACCCTTCCCCAGTAGCCTAAGCAGCTAAAATGCATTGTTTGCTTCATAATGGCTACTTAACTGACATTGCTTAAAAATCTGATATAAACAGGCTCCTGACAAACATGTTACACCACTGGAATGGCCAGGAGTCATTGATTTTATTGGTTTACAGCTTCTCTTCTCCATATTCAAAACACTCCTGTTTAGAGCTAAATGCAGGCTGGCAAATCTAATGGTTAACAGTGACAGGTTAGCTAGCTAAAGAGAACTGCTCTTCTCCAGCCTAAGCAGCCCCAGGGCTCTCAGCCTTTCCTTCTCCTGGAGATGCTCCAGTGCCCTCAGCATCTTCCTAGCCTCTGCTGGACTCTCTCCAGTAGTTCCTTGTCTCTCTTGAACTGGGGAGCCCAGAAAGTGACCCAGGACTCCAGATGTGGCCTCCCTAAGGCAGAGCAGAGGGGAAGGAGAACCTCCCTTGATCTGCTGACCACACTCTTGTCCATGTACCCCAGGAGATCATTGGCCAACTTGTCCACCAGCTCCCCAAGGTCCTTCTCTGCAGAGCTGCTTTCCAGCAGGTCAACCCCTAACCTGTCCTGGCCCATGAGGTTATTCCTGCCCACATTTAGGACTCTACACTTACCCTTGCTAAACTTGATGAGGTTCCTCTCTGCCCAACTCTCAGCCTGTCCATTTCATTCCAAATTATTTTTCCAAATGCTTCTATGAAATCACCATCCCCAAGTGTAAGTTGCCTTTTACCTCAAACCAGTCTCAATCTGTGCTGAAGCTGAGATGGCATCACTATGGAGCAGGTTGCCCAGAGAGGTGGGAGATGTCCCATCCCTGGAACCATTCCAGGTCAGGTTGTCTGGGGCTCTGAGCAACCTGATCTAGCTGCAGATGTCCCTGCTGACTGCAGGGAGATTTGGACTGGATGACCTCAAAAGGTCCTTTCCAGCCCAAACTGTTCTCTGATTCTCTGATTCTAATCATGTAGGAAAACCAGCATATCTTGGAAATGACCAAATGCCTGTGTATTCCCACTGGAGCTCTCAGAAACCTGCACCTGTGTAAGAAGCTTCTGCTTAAGCTGCTGACAGGAAAACACAGATTATTTTCTCACAGCAAACACAGAAAATTCATTTGGAAGCAATAACTAAGTTTCAGAATCCATCTGATGGTGGCATAACAAGATTACAAGATAAAGCTTTTATAACATTACATGCCTCAGGGGTGCCTTATCAAGGTCTGCAAATAGCAAAGATCACACAAGTGCCAGTGAAGACTGTAATAAAGTCAACACAGTATCAGGCTTTAGCAGTGTTGACACATGCAGAAAGCAGAAGGTAAGCTGTCTTCTATCTCTCCATAAATCCCTTTCTAGTAGGCACTGTTTGCTTGTCATAAAATCAAATCACCAACAAACCCAGCTGGCTGGGCAGAATAGTACCCACATGGTTATGGATGGGGAGGACTTGCAGCTCCATCCCTCAGGTCTCCTTGACACATGGACAGGGCAACTCTTCAGCAGTTTCTCCTTTGTCAATACCTTCTGAGCCATGACACTTGAAGTGACACAGCTGACAAGGGATTTCTGTGGGAAAACTAAACCAGGAGATCCCCAACATCCAGACAGGTTTAAAATGAGCACTTCCATGTGGGAAAAGTAATTTTTTCCCTGTGTTTTTGGTTGATTTGTTATAGTATTAAAGTTTTAATCTCTTTAAATGCCCTCACATGTAAGCCTACCAGCACACATATACATTTCTCTTAGGATTAAATGCAGGCCAGATATTTTACATTGATATTTTCTCATTACACACAAAATAACCTAAAAGTAATGGAAGTTGGGGCCACAGAAAGTGGCATTTCTGACTTTCTGAAACCTTTTTTCTTGATTAAAAGTGCCATTTTCTGTAACATGGACTTGCAAAATATTTCCCCTTTTCTTTCTAGCCAAGGCAATAAAAGACTTCAGTGACATTTTCATTAATCTTTTCCAGATTAGCTCTGTTCATTACCTTTGAGTCATTTTTCCTTTAAGTATTCTGTGTTTACACAGCAGTCTGAGTCAAAATGATAGCACACTACTGCCACATACCACTTCTGCTTCACACTTTACTACTTCTTCTGAAATGGTAACTGGTGAAAACCAGAAGTGGATTATAATTCCTAACAGAAAAAAAAATATTTTACAGCTTTAAAATGCATTCATTTAACTTAACCTGCTAACATCATCATTTATCCAACACTGATGGGCAACTTATTCCCTGAGAGTCCACTACCATGCTCTGATGTGACTGGACCTGTTACAGGGTCCACCAGAGTGAGCAGTAAAGCTCAATAACATTCTCTAGCTTTCTCTTGGTTAGGAGCAACCCATGTGACATCTGTACATCATCATACCATCAATATGTCCAAAAAGGAGAACCCCTTCAAGTTAGCATGGGTGTTGTGTGTTGGTTTGTTCAAATCCCCCTGACAGCCATGCAGTTGGGTAGATACAACCTGGGCCAGGTTTCTCCTTCACACTCTGAGGAGGACTGGAGTTAGGAGTTTATGGAGATCATTGTGTCACTATAGGGATCATATAGCTTTCCATACAAAGCAGAGGGTAAGTCAGAGGCTGTATATAAACACTGAACATCTGCTGCAGTGTCTCATCACAGAGCTACCTCTCCAGCTGCTGCGAGAAGATAAGAAAAGGTTCAAGGCAGAAAACAAATCAGATCTGGATTTCAGACACTTGGGAAGTGGAAGAGATTTGTTTCATTTGACTTATAGCACTGACAGGCTCCACAGACCACACAAATGAGCAGACAAAACCTTCCCAGAGCCCAAACCCCAACTGACACTGCTGACTGTGATGTGGGTTAAGACAAAGTAATAAAAGTAATCTTTAAAAAGATAAATTCCCAAGTGCTCTCAACTAATCCATTCCTTTGAAGACACCAAGCAAAGTTTCTGATTTTCAGCCTCTGTCCAGAAAAAGCAAACAACCAAACCATGTGTTTTAGCATGTGATCTCTTTTTTCTTGAGTCTCTGTTGCTCAGAAGAAGGAAGGACTATAAAGTAGTTTATTAAAATAAGTTAAAGAGCAGAGTTTATCTAGCCAAAGATTCAAAGGAAGTTATGACATTTCTTTGTACACACATAAAAGGTTTGAATCTGAAATGGGGAGAAGAGCAACGTGAAGGGAGTGACACAAACTGGAAACTGAAGGAGGCGAAGTATCAGACAGTCATCAACTGGTCATGATCTTGAAAGTACCAGATCTGACACTGCTCTTCCAAAAGGCTATTAGAAAACTAAGTAACTTGAAGATGGAGCCCAGTGCCTACAGAATGGTTGAGGTGAGTTTGGAGGAGAAAACCTGCAAATAGACTTTACAGGAAGCAGTCATTTCCCCCATGTCCCTTCATGCATGATTTGGCTTCCAGGTGTGGTTTTCAGACTCTGAGGTCCTGGAAACTGGGCAGAGCTAAGAGGTGCAGCTGCCAAAACCTGTTTGCACACAGGCTGTTCAACCAGATTTTGGACAGAGAGGGATTTCTTCCTTACTGGAAAGAGATGATGGATTTAGGGAGTTTCACCTCTTCTCTGATGTGGGTGTGATTCTTCAAAGTCAATGTACACAGCAAATCCTACATCCCATGCTGTCCTGCGTGCTTTGCTCTCTTCCTCATTAGAGGATGTCTATAAAGCTCTGGCTAGACTGTTTTGTTCCTGTTCTTCTGATTAATGCTCTCCAGGTGAGTTTCCTCTAGGAAAGCAGTTATTCCAAACTGTGTCTTTAATGGGATATCCACTCAAGAGGCAAAAGGGTTTAGGAAATAAAACATAGTAGGACACCGTGACATTTGAAATTGATGCCATGTCCCCTATGCAGCAATAGTGACAAGCAGACATCTGCTGCAGCACCTCCATAGCACTGTTTATTTTATTGAGAGCTCCATGCTCACTTTAGAGCTTTATCAGCTATCATTGCACTGGGTGGAAAGTTGAGATTTTCGTGCAACCTCTCAACATCGGCTCTGTTTGCTTTGAGACAGGCACCAGAGGACTTTGAGGCTTGTCACGAAGCAGTGAGTGATGCCAAGCCTGGTGTTAAGCATGGAGTCTCTTTGACATGAGGAAATTTTATGCAAGTGGAACCTATTCCCTGTTTCCTTGGCAGATCTCTGGTAGGTCCACTGGGCCCTGATTGATTTGTCTTTTCTTGTGTACAACAGCATTACCTGTAGCAAACTGGCCAGCCTCTACAAATCATTTGCTACATGTTCTTGGAAAGATACCAAATCCAGAAAGAAGTTTAATTAACCTTTGTGGGCAAGGTGATAAGGCACAAACTGATTTGCAGCAGTAACACTGGCTAAATATAGATGGTTAAGCTTGATAAGGACATGAGCCATCAATATATCCTTTAAGCTTTTACTTCCCTCTATGTATCACTTTGGTGGTTGCCTTTTGTAACACCTGCCCTGCTATGGAATTTTAGGTAGATGCAAATTCCTGGGAGGTCTGTGGTGTGCAGGTGAAATCTCTGACTATTTCTACCCAAGGAATGTGAATTATCTGATGTCTTTCTCTGGCTTCATTTTACTGTTTGAATGATGATAGCTCTGGCACACTTGAGAGGTGAATCCTCTTGGGAATCCTTCAGGGTGAAAAGTATTAACCACATATAAATTTTAGCTTGTTAGAAATACCAGCAGACCTCACCTCCATCAACAACCCAAGGAGCTGCTACTCACCACTTTCAACTCACTCTGCACCACTGACAACAGATGCTGCTGCATCTGCTGGCTTGTCCCAAGGAGTTGAGTCACTTATACTATGTTCTTTAAGGATGCATACACTGATTTAGACACACAGGACCAGAATCTGTGTGCCAGAACTGGTCAAGCTTATTTTGGAAGTAGCTTAGCACCTGGCTTCAATGCACACCCTCTCTGCACTTGCCAAAGGATGAAGATCACTTAGAAGTTGTCTCAGCTGTTGTTCAGAGTTGGCTTATTTTCCTTCTACCAGCTACCTTCTCCCATTTACATCAGGTCGTGTATCCTTTACTGAAACCAACCGTGCTAGATCCATTTCTTAATCATAGGATCATAGGATGGCTTGGATTGGAAGGGACCTTTCAAGGTCACCTACTCCAACACCCCTGCAGTCAGCAGGGACATTTGCAACTAGAGCAGGTTGCTCAGAGCCCCAGACAACCTGACCTGGAATGGTTCCAGGGATGGGCAAAGTCATCACCAAGATTTATGTCAAAGGGCAGATGATGCCAAAGGGGCATCCTCTTGCCATGTGGTCTCCATTCCTGTGAAGAACATCACTGCAGACACTTCTCCTCCATAGATCTCCCTACTCCATGCAGGATGTGAGACATGGTATGCTGACAGGTCAGAAGGTAGGAACAAGGAATTGTGCAATTCCTGCCCATCAGCTTTTTGTGTTAAGATCTGTGTGTGTGTAGACTCCAACCCTGCAGATACTGACTGGGAAGTCAGTAGCAGATGGGTCAGTCTGCTACGTGGAGGTGACCAGATCTCCCACCATGGTCAGGCTGCACTGCTGTTTGAGGTCAAGGGAAAAATCTTAGGGTTGAGATAAAAGGCAGACAGGGGCCCAAGGCCAAAATTAAGGGCAATGCAATTCCAATGACAGCTACTGCTCTGCTGACATAGCAGGGTTGTGCACAGCTGGGTAAGAACACACGTACACAGATTCTTTACTGCATGCATTCATTAAGTCACCTCCCTGTTTGCAGTGGTTAAGCTTTGGGCAAAGCAGCAAGAGGTTGACTTCCTCCAGAAAAGTTTTCCCAAGAGATCTCTACTGTTGACATAGCTAGAGAAAAAAAAAATAATTGCTGATCTTTCACTTCCCTTAATCCTACTAGGTTGTAATGCTGGACAGTTAGGACAGAAATGAACCGGAATCAGAACTACTGGAATAAACATTTCTACTGGCTAACCTGCAACATTCTCTGCACTTCAAGCCCATAGAAACCCCCAGCAAAAATCCTCTCACCTGAATGCAGAGCCTTTCATCCTCTATGGCTTCACCAGCCGGTTTAGGAATGTTCTGTGGGTAGGTGATTTCCATTTGTAGGCAAGGGAGAGCACAGAAAACACTGTGGAGAGGAGGAGAACAGTTCTATGTTTAATTAAAAGTATAAGGCAAGCTTTCTAGGCATGAACATTCCTCCAAAGCAGAATCAGATCACCATGGGGTTGGTGTCTTCTCCTTTACTGAATTTACCCCAGTCATCATTTTTTTCTGTATACTTTTTCCTTCAGCAAAATGTAATTTTCTAACAATGTGGACAATGGATAGGGAACAATGGCTTAATGCCTGTGATACAAGGTCACCTACTGAACTGTTTCTGCCTTTCAGGGTCTCTGAAAGGTGTTACTCAAACACAAAGTGGCTGAGATTCTGTTATCATGTTATCTCCAGCCAAAGGAAGTACAGGAATCTAAGATATCACACCCACCTACTGGCATTGAAAACTGAAGGAACAAAGTGTCAGAAACCTTTGCTAAATTCTGATGTACAGTTGCTATCTAAGGTTACTGTCCTGAAAGTATAATTACTTCTCCTTTAGTAAGGCTTCCATCAAAACTTCATGTCCTTCATGACATTAGGAAACTAAATACATACCCAAACAAAAAGCTGTCCAAACCAAAGCTGGTCTTAACAATCAACATCTGAACATATCTCTCAGGTCTTTGTTCTTGTAGAGTCTCTCTAAATACCTTGTGGTTTTTGACAGTTATTATCATGGTGGCTCTGCTGTCAAACACAGGAAAGTTGAGTGGAGCCTTTCCATTAATTTTATTGGCATTTTCATCAGGATCACCATGCCTTAGACTCTGCTGTGTTTTCCTTTAGAACAAATCAGAATAGATGTGATTGGATAGGTACATTACTGAATTTTGAAGGGATGTGAGCCAATGGCCACTTCTGCTTTGCTTGCCCAGTCTTTGACAGTTGAAGAGTCAAGACTGCTGGGCTGTTTTTAGCTACTGCTTTGCTAGAAAAAACAAACAGCTACCTGGCAAATTACTCCAGAGTTGAGAGTGTTATTGCAAATATTTAAAATATGGTATAGTAAGCATATACTTAGGAATGTAGAGATCATCTTGAAGATATCCAGTTGTTATCAGGTGTAGATATCCACTATCTTCTGTGATTAAACCTTAGAGACTCCAGAGGAAAAAAAGAGCAATATGGTCAAAACTTCCTTCTAAAGACCTTTCCCTAATCTCTGCTACTGTCATTCATTTTGACACACACCCTCCCAACCATCCACTGCCCTATCATCTCTGTTGATGTTTACTTAGGCCTTGCTCTTGGTTCACTGTTTTTACCTAGACAACAAGATTCATGGAAACATTCATGTATCACAGATTAGATGAAACGAGCTTTGCGTGACTGCACTAGAGTGGCTCAACAGGTTTTGGTCCATGTCTAGTACTTCTGAGTGCTTTTGATTTATGGTGACATCCCATCAGATTTCCATCCATTTCAGCAGGACAATCTAATATTGCTTTGGAAACTTCTGACATCAACCAATTCCTGCTTTGCGTCAGCAAATTCCTCCCCAGATGCTCACATTCATTTCTTAGTCACAGGCAGTAAGCAGTGTTTTGAACAATTTGGGAGATCCTTTACTGTTGGGTTTGGCTTTTCTTCTCAAATCAAAGTAATCTGCTCAATGCTGAGTAAGAGCTGAAGGCTGGGGACAAGAGGCTGGGGCCAGACTCTGCTCAGTGGTGCCCAGGGACAGGCCAAGGGGCACTGGGCACCAACTGGAACCCAGGAGGTTCCATCTGACCAGAAGGAAGAAATTCTTTGTTGTGAGGGTGTTGGAGCCCTGGCCCAGGCTGCCCAGAGAGGTTGTGGAGTCTCCTTCTGGGGAGAGATTCCAAACCCAGCTGGAGATGATCCTGGGGAAGCTGTTGTGGGTGACCCTGCTTTAACAGGGGGTTGGATAGATGACTTCCAGAGGTCCTTTGTAACCCTAACCATGCTGGGATTCTGTGAAATGGATAGCTAAGCCCCTTTGGAGACAATCTCAACAGTATGATGAAGATTTTATGCAATTAGCCAAAGAGATAAGCAGATGTAAGTATGTCCACAAACACTGAGGAAGCTTGGGTCTAGGTCTTGTGAATATTTTATGTGGACTGTTGATCATCAAAAAGAGAGAAACAAATCATCACCACAACAAACTAGAGAACTGCATATAAATCATCTCAGCTTGTTTCCTTAACTGTACTTTCAGCTGCTTCCAATTTCTTGGATCATATGGAAAGAGGACAAAAGTGTAGAGGTTTTGGACAGTCTTTGAGAAGGTCTAGCAGTACTGCACTCCTTACACAACCTCTTTTCCATGAGCCCTGAGACCACAACTCTTATGATAAAGTTCATCCAACTTCCTGTCAGTAGTGTGTTACAAGTTGACTTGTGTGACTAGAGAAGAGCCCATTTCTGCCCACACACTGCAAAGGGAAGTATTAGCATCTGATACAAACACTGCAGATATCCAACAGGGTGTAAGATGAAGTCCTCCTTTATTCTTTTGTCTAATTGATTACATTCTAGTCTGGAAAGAGCAGCCATGTCTGTGAGCTGTTATCACTGTTCCAGATCTGCTGGGAGTTGCTCCTTTACGTCACAGCCTCTCATTCAATATTGTTAAGGTAAAATATGCCATACAATGCAGTGAGTTTTGTTATGGTTACTACAGATAAAGATCTACACATTCACCCCCTGCCTTTTGGAGGCAACTTTAGCCTGATGGTTTTGTTCCTCCACCTATGAGTACAGTATCTCTTGGTACTTGTGAGCCAACGGAGTAAATACTACCATGCCAAAGGGAGAATGATAGCTGGTTAATGGTTGGGCTTGATCATCCTAAAGGTCTCTTCCAACCAGAATGATTCTATGATTCTGTTTCTTGAATGATCCATGTCTAAAACTGACATAAAAGAAAAGAGGACTGCAGGGAGAGAGCCAGAGGATAGACTGACTGAATGTGACTGTACCAGGTCTGTGTTTTCTGCCACGTGCTGGGTACTCTATCCACTAACTTACAATAACATTGCTCCCAGCTTTACTACTTTGCTGTGACTTCTTTTTGGCAAATAAAACTAAACTATGAATACTTACCTCCAGCTGCCACCAGAACTACAAATAATTCCAGATAGTATCTACTGTACATACCTAGATACAGCTTCAATACCTCCAAATACAGCATAACAATAATTCAGCATCAGCCTGGTGACTGCAGTGTAACTGGAAGTGCTGTTAAACATCAAAGGGAAAGGTTTTGACCAAACTGATTGAAAGAAAAAAACCCAAATCTGGAAATGCAAAGGAAACTTAAGTTCCTGAGCCATTACATGGGGTTCTAAACTCACCAGCCTGTTCCCAGGATTTCACATTTACTCAGCAGAAATGCTGTCCAGGAATTCCATTTTCACTTAGTGGGTTTGAGGATTCTAAGCCTGGGGCTTTGTTAGAGCCAGGTCTCTGGCACTGATGGATCTTTCCAAAGGGTTTTAGGTCTCCATGAACACAATATACTACACTATTTGCTATACAATGGTTCAGAGTTTGTTTTTGCATTGGAATTCTTGCTCAATAACAGACTTAAGAGGTACCTGTTAAACTTTCCAAGTTAAACATTTCACCTGCACACACACAATAACAATGGTCCTGAAAGCCCCCCCCAAAAACATCTGCTAGAGTGCATGCTAAAGGTCAGAGTGCCAATACACAGTGAATATTAGAGATACCAGGAATACTTCCACAAAAAAACCAGAGATTACCAAAAAGGAGAATGTGGAGTAAAAGCTACACATTTAACTAAAGCTTTCCAACTACTCAAACTACACTACAGAAACACAGGTTAGTTAAAAAGCTATTTTTTAAATCAGTATCATGTTTCAGTACAGTTACACTATTAATTACAATATAATAGGAACTATTTTAAGCAACCCTAGTACTATAGAAGCTTTCATTAGTAACAGTACATCACAACAGTTTTTCTTCTCATACTCACAAATTCTTTGGCTTAAGAAAAGCAACACTAGCAGATGCTGGAAAGGAAGAGGTATTTGGTTGGTTGTTTGGAAGGGGCTTGCACTGGTTCTGTGTTTTATACCCCTTATTTTATTGGCTAACTTTATAATTACATCACTTCAGTATGATTAGTATCACTAAAACCATAATACAAATATTAACTTCTTAAATGTTTTGAAAATACTGCTGGACTTAAAAGGATATTTGATGCTGAACTATATTTACTGTGTAGTTTATAAAGATTTCAATCTTACCACATGAATGCACTACAAGATTAATTGCTCATAATATTCCTTGAAAGGCAGCATGTGACTGTTTTGATATTAAGGTAAACCAGAATATACTTACTTTATTCTCATGGTCAATGCTCATACCTTCTTTTGTCTGAGAAAATGTGCAGCTTTTATCAAGGCCTTTCAAACACTTGCTGGTTTCTGTTTGCACAGTTCTAAGGCCATTAGAGTTGGAAGCTTTAAAATACCTCTACATGATCAGCTGACAGCCTTCTGCATTTGTGTTACGAAGTCTGACACAGGCTGCTGATTTCAGCTCTCTTTTTCTATGTGCACATCTTCAACATCTCATCAGACTTTATTCTTCATAGAATCACTGAATGGTTTGGGTGGGAAGAGACCTTTCAAGGTCACCTGGTCCAACCTCCTTGCAGTCAGCAGGGACATCTGTAAATAAATAAAGTTGCTCAGAGCCCCAAACAACCTGACCTGGGATGGTTCCAGAGATGGGACATCTCCCACCTCTCTGGGCAACCTGGGACAGTGTCCCACCATTGTTATCACAAAATATTTCTTCCTTCTATCTAGTTTAAATCTGCCTTTTGTACTTTCAAACCATCACCCCCTGTCCTGTCACAATGAGCCCTGCTAAAAAAAGCCTGTCTCCATCTTTCTTACAGACCCCTTAAAGTACTGAAAGGCTGCAAGAAGATCTGCCCGGAGCCTTCTCTTCCCCAGGCTGAACAACCCCAACTCCCTCAGCCTGGCCTCACAGCAGAGAGCTTCCAGCCCTCAGATCATTTCTGGGACCTCCCCTGGCCCTGCTGCCCCAGCTTGATGTCTGTGCTGTGCTGAGGACCCCAGAGCTGGCCCCAGCACTGCAGGTGAGGTCTCCCCAGAGCAGAGCAGAGGCAGAATCCCTTATTTTAGAGGTGCCCATCTCTAAGGGTGAACAATGTGAATTCATAAGGCCAGAGGGAGTCCAAGACAGAATAGCTTATGTGAAAAATACTGATAGTCTCATAAATCAGCTGCAGCAGTACAGGCTAATTTAGAATCACAGAACCACTGAATTGATATGGTCAGAAAAGACCTCTGAGATCATCAAGCCCAACCATTAAGCTAACACTACCACACTCACCACTGAACCACATCCCCAAGTACCACATCTGCAGCCTAATTTAGATTCCTCTGGCATAGTTTTTGTGGTATGTCTGCACTTGGCTGCTGTTGGAGTGACAGCAGGATAGACATGCCTTTAGGAAACAGGACATCAGCGTGCTCAGTGATTCATGCAAGGCATTAAGAGCCCTGAAGCCTTGTCAGTGAATGTGCTGGATGTAGGCTGGCTACCACAGGGTGTACACTGCTCAGCAGGACTTGTTTAGTCATTTATAATGCCCTTTTTTAGTAATACAAACAACTCAATATGAAGCCATGAATCAAACTGCACTGCCTAATGAAAATCATCATGTTCTATCTTCTTTCTCAAATACTCAAATTTCCCATGTTCTTTTTATTCTTTTCTAAAAAATAAGCAGGTGGTTGGCTTCTACAAATCAGCAGTGTGTTCTTAAATACCTGGCTAAAAAGGCAGCACAAGATCTTGAAGGCACTATTTCCCTTCCTCAGGCACTCTGTAGAAAGGATCAGAAACTACCTTTGTTTCTCAGGAGTTTATCTCCAACCTGCCTGAACGACAAAAGGTAGAAAGAAGCTATTTGCAGAGGACAAATATCTGTTTCCTTATCTGCTTTTTATTCAGGTCATCAAATTTTAACTGGCAAACAAGAATGGTTTTGTGGCTCTAAAACTTATCAGTCTTCATCAGAAATGTTTATTTGCAAGCAGTTTCTCGAGGCTGGCTGCATGAGCTGGTAAATTCAGCAGCACACTGATAAAACACCAGTTACGTGAACAGCAGCACATCTGTGCTTTTGCCCCAACATGTTTACTTACAGCTGGACTAGGAGTTTCAATCTAGAGCTTTCATTACACTACAGTAGCAGAATTCTTTCTGAGAGTGACAGAGCTGGCTCAGCCCAGCCCCAGGATGAAATACTAGGGGTGCCCTTGCTTCATTAGAGGCACATACAGAGCTTCATGCTGCATTTCCATCCTTCCTCACTCATCACCCTGAATTCCACTAGAACTATCAACTTCTGCCTCAAGCTCCTCACCCCCTGTGTCTCTCTACTGTTCATTTGGATATCCTTCAAATCCACATATTTTTGGAATATCACTGAAGCCTCTTTAGATTGGCCAGTTACATCCACACTGACAGCAGTAAATAAAGTAAAAAAAGTGAAAAATACAATCAGAAAATGAAAATCCAGCTGGAAAAAAAAATGACGTTATCTAGAAATCCAAATCTCTTCAAATCCTCATGATTTCTGGATTTTCAGTTCACCCCACAGCCCATGGACCAGGGGCTCAGGTCTCTCTGGCTGGTAGACAGATATTGAAGACACCAGAACACAGACCTTCAAGGTTCACTGCCCAGGTAGAGGGAGGAGTAAATGCCTCTTCTTGCTGAGCTACTCCTTTTTGCTGTCTGTTGTGAGGTTTTGGGACTTTCCTCAGAAGGTGTTAGCTGGCCAGCCATTGCCAAAGACATCTTACAGCATTTGCAGGCTTGGCTGCCAGAATTAATCTGGCACACCTTTTTATAATCATGTTCTAGGTGTTTTCCTACCATTATTGCTTCCCTAGAAATCACAGAATGGGTTCTTGGACTGCCAGCACTTCAGAAGACTGCACAGGGAGTCTGCCAGCCCCAATTCCTCTCATTCCAAGAGGAAAGGCTGTTCCATACCTTGGAGAGATGAACTGTGCTGAGAAGGAAGAAGGTCCTTGGAGACCAGAACGTGGCAATTCCAGCCTGTGGAAGACTGAATCCCTATGAAGGAGGATGTCTCTCTCTGTGAGCGCTAAAGATGACACTGAGTTCGGATTAGGGTTCTTCTCTCCTTCAGACACTGAGAGTTTTCTTTAAATCTGAACAATGTCTAATTTTGAGAGCCAAAGGATAAAAAAAACTACTCCCTTTCATAATGTATTGCCTTAAAGATATGCAGATCAAAGGCAAATAGACCGAAATCAAAGTAGTTAATGAAGTTGTAGTTAAAGAATTTAAAGCAATGAAACTGATGTCCCTTAGCTTTGGCTGTTTGTACTGTTCATTATAAACACAGATCTATCAAGAGATTGAGATGAAGAAAAGAACCAGAAAATGAAAACCCAGCTTGAAAAATTAATCTAACAGGAAATCCCAACCTCTTCAAACCTTCACAAGTTCTGGATTTTCAGTAGAAAAGCTTATTCATATTTCTCCTTTTTTCCTCTATGTTTACCTTAAAACCCACCTCCCTACAGTGTGTTTTGGGGTATACTCATATTCCCAAATTCCAACATGAATAGCTGGTCTTTTTCTGCCCCTCTAGAGATAGCTCAGTAGTATTAGATCATGTTTTTCAGTCTGCCAGCACTGCCTTGTGGGCACATTTGGTCCCAGAGGTTGACGGCACAGCTGTTCCCCTACGTGTCTCAGCCCTGCAGACTTTCTCTTTAGTCACTACCATTTCTAGGCACATATAATATTTCCTAGGGACTGTGCATATCTTCATCTTACAGCCATGGCTGGAACTTACCTTAGCAATCATACAAACTAAAAACTAGCACTGGGAAAGGAGTTGCAGCTTCCTGTTAAGTAGCTTCACCCCCAGCAGCAAACCCTCCCAAACCCTCCCAGCCAGGAGTTAAACTTTGCCACAG
Source organism: Galbula dea (assembly GCA_013399015.1). Taxonomy (NCBI): domain Eukaryota; kingdom Metazoa; phylum Chordata; class Aves; order Piciformes; family Galbulidae; genus Galbula; species Galbula dea. Next base: position 51,230 of record VWZX01008721.1, on the reverse strand, counting down.
AGCATATCTCCATGAAACATTTATAGTTACTTAACAGATCAGATCCTGCACTGACTAAAACTCAAAGTAGCTGAAGGAGCAGGAGTTGCTGACAACAACTGCAGGTACAACCTCTTCATACCTTCAAGGCATGCCCATATTCTCTTACCTTTTTGACAGAAAGGAGGTAGAAAGGCCACATAAGGATGGTGAGACACTGGCCCAAGCTGCCCAGAGAGGTGGTAGATGTCCCATCCCTGGAACCATTCCAGGTCTCTTTGGGTCTCTGAGCAACCTCTCTGGGTCTCTGAGATGTCCCTGCTGGCTGCAGGGGGAGTGGACTAGATGACCTCTAAAGGTCCCTTCTAACCCAAACCATCCAATGATTCTGTGAGCCAGGAAGGATTTCCAAGTTCCTCACCTACCAAATAATTTCCTTCTCTGTGACAGAAAACAAACAAAAAAAAACAACAAATCAACAGACAAACTAGATAAAGGTTGTAAAGCTGCATCCACCTAGGTGTGCTGAAGATTAATTCCTGTTTTACATATCTTTGTTTCTTGTGTTTACCTCTCTCACGTAATTTTTGCAATCTTCATTTGCTGAACTTGTTTTCTGTTTGCTAATTTGCATGGTGTGTAGCCTCCTTAGCTAAACATATAGAGAAACCAAAAAGTTGACAGGAATAATATAAATCAGGTTATTATTATTTAATGAGTGAGTCAGAGTTAGATGAAATACAGAGGCATGGAGTCACCAGCTATGTATAAGTCAGTAAGGTAAATACAGTCTTGGGCTTCACTATACTAAGAAGAAAAATCCTGTTAGTCACCTCCCTCTTACCAGAAGGAGAAAGACATCATTTCATTTCAAAATGATCATCATTTCACCATGAAGCATCCTGATTTTTTGATAAGCAGAAGGCATATCTTTGAGAAACCAGATTTCAAATCCTTTTGCTTACCTTTCTCAATCTCATTTTTGGAAAAAATTCTTCCTGCCAAAGGCCATAGCTTACCAAGTGAAAAAATAACAGGGAAGATGGAAGGAAACATGGTTGATCCTAAGCCCAGCTCTTGCAGGCTGCTTTTCATCCTAGGGACATGGTCTTACAACTTTAGAGTTTTCTGTAAATGTGAGACCCCCAGAGGAGTTCACACAGCCAAGAGTGCAGAGGGACCTGTGCCTCCCACTCTGAAACTCTGAACTTCAGAATTTCAAAACTGCTGTGAGAAGAGAAACACATCATCTGTTTATTACAGGTTTTGTTCTCTTCCACAGAATTCCAGGGGTTAGAAGAGTCCTCTGGGGATCATCTAGGCCACCCCCTCTGCTAAAGCAGGGTCACCTACAGCAGCTCACCCAACATCACCTCCAGCTGGGGTTGGAATCTCTCCAGAGGAGACTCTGCAACCTCTCTGGGCAGTCTGGGCCAGGGCTCTGGCACCCTCACACCAAACAAGTTTCTCCTGTTCAGATGGAACCTCCTGGGTTCCAGTTTGTGCCCAGTGCCCCTTGGCCTGTCCCTGGGCACCACCAAAAAGAGTCTGGCCCCAGTGTCTTGGCCCCCACTTTTTAGATTATGCCAAGCATTGTTAAGATCCCCTCCCAGTCTGCTCTTTTCCAGGTTAAACAGCCCCAGAGCTCTCAGCCTTTCAATTCAAATCAGTTTTGAAACTCCTTTCTTTTTAAGCTACTTCTGAATTTGTCCCACCTGATCCCCAACACACTTTGCTCCTTGCCTGTATTCTCCTAAAGCAGAAAGACCAACAACCCTTATTCATTCCCCATTCACCCTTTCCCACCTTCTAACACCACAGGCTGCCAGACCACACACTCTGCTACCAAGCTAATGCCAAGGGAGCACTGCTTTAAAAAGAAAAGCCAGACCTGGAAATGTTTCCTGGAACACATCTTTAATAAGCTCCCTGGAGACTGAGAAGTGGACTGAAGGAAGCTTGAGCTGATCATTACTCATGCTGAAATAAGGCAGTTAAAATAGTCCCCCAGACACATGAAAGCAAATAAACTGTGTTATTTCCTCTGCTGTATTCTCCAGAAAACCTTTTTGTTGTGTCTGAAACACAACAGGTGACTTCCTCCTCAGCTGCTGAAGGACTCACTCAGGTGGCCCTTACCAATGTGTAAAATTCCCCAGCCTGCTTTCCCAATTTCTCCAGGAGCTCTACGTGCATTTGAGAAGGTGTGTCTGTTTGCTGCCTTCTCTGCCTGATATGCTGACAGAAATGTCTCCATCCTGCCCACTCTCCATCCAGTGGGCTGAGGAACTAGTGCCTTTTCACCAGTAGGCACTCAGACCTAATCTCCAAACAGAGTGTAAAGTCATTTCTTGTGCACCCTAGGGATGACAGAGCACTCCCTGTTCCCTGGAAATATTACAGAATCACAGACTCATTAAGGTTGGAAGAGGTCTCCAAGATCATCAAGTCTAACTGTCAACCTGTGTGAAGGACCTGTGTGCTGTTCCTACAGTTGCACCTCTACTAGAGGCATCCAAACTTGCCCAAATTAAAGACAAAGCTTACCTCCAAAGGTCCCAAGTCCATGGGAAGAAACTTTGACTCAGGTTTGCAATGCATTTATCTTGGGAGGAAGAGCAGCTGTCAAGAGCTCCCTGTCTCAACACACATCTGTAAAAGGCAGCAGTGCTCCCTGTCTCCCACAGACAGGCCTGAGGGAACATCATCATATCTGAATTAGATCCATCAGAGAGTCACAGAATGGATAGAGCTGGAAGGGGCCTTTAAAGGTCACCTAGTCCAACCCCCCTGCAGTCAGCAGGGACATCTCCAAATAGATCAGGTTGCTCAGAGACCCAAAGAGACCTGGAATGGTTGCAGGGATGGGACATCTACCACCTCTTTGGGCAACATGGAATAAGGAAGGAAAGGCAGGAGATCTAGCAGTGTCTTCCTAACTCACAATGGCTGGAAAGTACATGATTATGTTAAAAAGTCCATCTGTTTTCACAGCTAAAGGGGGACCTCGTTCATTCCTCTCAGAACAGTAGTGCATGGAGATGAGGGATGGCCATAGTGGATTCACCCAGTTCCAGGGCAAAAAAGAAAGTCTCCTGAAGAGTAGTTCCACAAGCATCAGACCTAATAAAGTCTGGTTTACTAGAGGGTTCTGTCTTCCTGCTGCATTGAAACTTGAATTGAGTTACAGTAAATGAAATTGTAATTGAACTATGCTGACAGTACTCACCCAAGGTAAGAGCATTATGAAGGTGCCAGCTTTCTGTCAGTATACACATCTTAGCAGCCATCACAAGATCCAGCTGTCAAGAAAAGGTTGGTTTCTGTTCAGGAAGGCTGGAAAACACAATCAGTTGTTGAATGTTCCCAGGGTCAAACATTTGCACAGCTGGTACATTACCCTTGAGGGAGCAAAACAAAAAGTGAAAGCATTTCCAGCAGAAACAGAACTGCAGGACAAGGATGGGGTGTGTATTATTGGTAAAGATCTCCACAACTTCTGGACTCCCACCCTCAAGTTTTGATTGTTTCCTTACTGCTTACCTCCAGAGCCAATAAAGATAGTCTCAGTTATCAATGGTTTCCATTTGCTGCTTTCACTATAGATGTACACTGGCCCTCTTTTGTTTGATAACAAGCTCCTACCTTGACCCTCCCCTGATATTTACATCTTGCAAAATAGAAACTCTTTAGGTCTGCAATATTCTGAGTTCAGTTTGCACTGGACAGTCTTTGGGATAGGTTTATCACCCAGAGATGATAAGAAGTGTAAGGTATGTCATGGGTGGCTCATCTAACTTAGTGTGCCACCACCCCTCTGGACATTTTGCCCAGGATAAATCAGATAGATAGTACTTCTTCTACCAGTAACAACTAACATCTGTTTTTCATAGAACCATAGAATTGTTTGGGTTGAAAAAGACCTTGAAGATTTTTGAGTCCAACTGTTAACCAACACTGCCAGGTCACCACTGAACCACATACCTCAGCACCACATCTCTAGGGCTTTTCAGTCCCTCCAGGGATGGTGACTCCAGCACTGCCCTGGGCAGCCTGCACCAGGGCTTGACCACCATTTTAGGGAAGAAATTATTCCTATTATCCCACCTAAACTTCCCTGGCACAACTTGAGGCCATTTCCTCTTGTCTTATTAATTGTCACTTGGGAGGAGACCAACCCCCACTTCACTCCAACCTCCTTTCAGGGACTTGTAGAGCACGAGAAGGTCTCCCCTGAGCCTCCTCTTCTCCAGGCTAACCAACCCCAGTTCTCTCAGCTGCTCTTCACAAGACTTGTGCTTTCATTGCACTAGTAAGCAGTCTGGGATCCATGAAGCCCCATGGTATAGCTGAAGGATTTCTCACCACTGCCAGAATATAGATTTACCAGCGTGCCCATGCTAACTGGGGAATTCTTTGTCTTCTTTACAGGCTTTGACAAGCACATCCCTCTGTGCTTTTGCTTGCAGATACATGGGTACATATTTACATGCATCTACTATATATTATATGGTATCATTTGATATGATTACTATAATCTCAAAGGTGCCTGGTTCTAATTTCTCCAGCCTGCCTCCTTGCCATATGTCCCTGCATCCTGGTATGATTCTGGGCAAGGCCCATCATTATGGTACTCATGCCCCAGGTCCCATATTGGTGTCCTGGGTTTGAATCCAGTTTCAGTTGAGCTGCTGCCCAGTAGTGGGTGGAACTAAGAGGGGCAATGTGAGCTATTTCATTAGCTTTCAGCTTCATTTGCCCACCACCTCAGAACACTTTCTTTGTACATTGCCCAACTTACCCATGTACTGCCAGTATAACTGATGCCTTACCAACCTCCTGGGCTGTGTTGGGTAGAGTGTTGCCAACTGGTTGGGAGCTGGAGGGCTCCTTCCCCTCTACTCAGGATTGGTGAGGCACATCCAGAGTGCTGTGTGAATTTCTGGGCTCCTTGGTGCAGGAGATGTGGAGCTATTGGATTAGTTGTGTCCAGCAAACAGCCACAGAGATGATTAAGTGATTGAAGTGTCTGTCACGTGAAGGGAGGCTGAGAGAGCTGGGGTTGGTTAGCTCATGAGGTGCCTTAGATTTGTATATAAATATCTGATCCTTTGTTTTCTTACTGGTTTTTGTCTGTAGGTCTCAAGCATTGCTTGGGCAGTGTGACACTTAAGTGAATAGACATGGTTTAGGAGACCTGAAAATGTGAACAGGACTAGAGGTAAAAAAGAAGGTTCTGTTCTAGGTGAAGGACATGACCTGATCCATACTTAATCTAAGAATGGACACAGGGCTTTGATTGAAACAGGGAGGTCCTGGGAGGCCTGAATTTTGATCCAACAGTCTGCCTATGAGAGGAGGTGATGTTTAGTAGCTTCTGAAATAGCTGTGAAAGGTTGCTGTCAGAGGAAGCATTCTCTAAACTGGGGTTCAGCTCAGGAGGTAAAACTTTAGTCATCCTGACAGCAGAAGCCAACTCAGGAAGGTTAAGATAAAAAAAGACTACAATTAGCACAGTGCTTTCTGCTTTGCCTGTATGTTGTTGGGCAGGGTAAAGGCAGGCTTGTCCTCAGCCCCAGGGCTCCACCAATGGCTTCCAGAACCACCTGGAGCTCCTGCTGCCACCACAAAACACTGCTGGTTACTGAGGAGAAAAACCTCACTGCCACCTACATGAGTACTATTAGGATTTTGTCTTGTTTTATCTGAAACAGGGAAAAAGGGACACATCTCCCTACCAGGTGCTTCAGTAAGGGCCCTGTTGCTGCAAGTTCAACACTGATCTTAACACTATAGACATCCAAAGGAAGTGACAAACTGAGAAACCAACTATGAAGTCAACTCCATAGCATTTTCCTCATAGATGTTTCCACCTTTGGGAAAGGGAACAGAAGCCCTAAAAGGGAACATAATCCCTAATAGTATGTCTCACAATCCCTACCAAATTTCCCATGGCTTTGTGCTGGTGATGTGTGGCAGCAGTTTGACAGAGGGAAGGGCTTGGCCACGTTGTGGAAATGATGACTATATTTTATGTCCTACAGGTACTGGAGTAGGTAAACAAAGAAAACTTTGCTTTTAGTTCTGCATTTGGGATTTTTTTCTCACATTTGATATAAATCACTGACACTCCAGGTCAGAGAACTTAGAAATCAGCTTGTGCATCTGTGACCTTAAAATGCAAGTTTCTGCATTACTTTTTTCTCTTCCTTTTTTGACTTCTAAAGATGGCAAAAAAATACAAAAGCCCTAAGGACACTCTCATGGAAAAGGAACCTTCTCAAACTTAGTCTTAAGAATACCAATCCCTACAAGCAGATGGGCCCCACCTTGCAGCAAACTGAACAAATAAAGAATAATTTATCTTTAGGTGCAATAAGCATCATAAGAAAGTTTGCCAAAGGCTGGATAATTCCATAAAGCTGCTCGACAAGAAGCCAGAAGCGATTAGAAATGATAGGTCTCACAACACCACCCTGAGTACTCAGCTCTTAATCAGGTTATCAGGCAGCAGGGCTTTTCTTAATTGATAGAGCCTTTTAGAGACCGAGGGTGTTATCTCTCTGGTGAAGTCATAAAGAGTGAGTCACCCAGAGTCAATAGGATATCTGGCACAAAGGCGATGCCATGCGTTATGGAGGCGAAAGATATTGTAGCTGCTGTTTGCTTACAGGCAACTGCTGTGTGGGGTGGCCCTCTTCAACCTTCAGAAACAGCTCTTTTAACCTCATTTTAAGCTCTGGCTTCTGTTCAGAGTGGTTCTGCTAATCACAATGCCACCCTGTTGCCTTGGCAATGCTGTGTGACATTTTGAAGGCAGGCATTCATTGCTCATAAACAGCTGTGGTTCCACTGGCTTTCAGTGGCTGCAGAGCTGAGGTTTTGCTTTAGCTAAGCTGAGCCTGTTCTCTGAACACTGAGTTTGTGTGGTTGAACTGGCAACCACCTCCCTCACGTTAGGTAAAGGAAAATGAACATTATGAAGAAAGTATTTAACTATTTTACCAAAATTTTGTCTCCAGGATGGCTGCCAGTCAGCGCTGGACTTGTTACCTTGGAGGTGGCTGTTAAGACTCCTGGATTCATACATGTATGCACCAGCACAGGTTAGAGGTTGACCTGCTGGAAAGCATCTCTGCAGAGAAGGACCTGGGAGAGCTGATGGACAGCAAGTCCATCATGAGGCAGCAATCTGCCCTTGAGGTCAAGAAGGCCACTGTTCTCCTGGGGTACACTAAGAACAGTGGTGTGGCCATCAAATCAAGAGAGGTTCTCCTCCCACTCTACTCTGTCCTAGTGAGGCCACATCTGGAGGAATGTGTCCAGTTCTGGGCTCCCCAGTGCAAGAGAGACAAGGAACCACTGGAGAGAGTCCAGAAGAGGCTAGGAAGATGCTGAGGGCACTGAAGCATCTCTGGGGAGAGGAAAGGCTGAGAGCCCTGGCTCTGGTTAGCCTGGAGAAAAGCAGACTGAGAGGGGAGCTGCTCAAGGCCTATCAACATCTAAAGGTTGCTGGGGGTCAGGAGGATGGAGCCAAACTCTTTTCAGTGCTGCCCAGTGGCAGGACAAGGGACAATGGGAACAAAGTAGAATACAAGAAGTTCCAGCTAAACATAAGGAAAAACTTTGCTGTGAGGGTGTTGGAGCCCTGGCCCAGGCTGCCCAGAGAGGTTATGGAGTCTCCTTGTGGGGAGAGATTCCAAAGGCACCTGGAGGTGATCCTGGGCAAGCTGCTGTGGGTGACCCTAATCTGACAGGGGGTTGGACTAGATGATCTCCAGAGGTCCCTTCCAACCCCTACCAGTCTGATTCTACAAAATCAATTCCCTGCTTCATGACATACAGATATTCAGAGGAGCTGATTGGGTCCCTGAGTACCTCTGTCAGAATAAAGACCACTGTAGGGATATATTTTAAAGAAGATTAGTTCACTTAGTTGATGTTTATAAGATAGCAGTAGAGAGTATATTGTCCAAATAAGAACTGGATAATCTCCAGCCACAGAGGTTTATCCTGTCAATGAAGTCCAGGTACTGAATGGCTTAGAGAATTAATGCTGAAATGTAAAGTCTTATTTCTCCATTCTATGATTTCTATCAACACTGAGGCAACTCCAAGCCTTGGCTCTGATGGCTGTGATTTACCATCTCCCAACTGCTACCTGGTACAGTTCAACCAGTGCTGTAATTCTGTGGCTTCCTATTGGGATAACTGCCATCAAACCACAACATTGCTAACAGCCTTCCAGAAGGGCAGTTCTCCATTCAGTCATGTAGAAAGACTTAATTGCCATGTTTCCAAGGAGGTGAATGTAGCTCAGCTGCATATGTCGCTCTAGCTGTGTGCAGAAGATGACACTGAGAGCAGTACTCAACCCAGAGATTTTCATGGCAGTGTTTGTCAGCCACAGGGAAGCAGTGGGTGTGCTTTTGGAGAATTTCAGGCAGACTTTGAGCTCACTGCCTGACTGGAAGTCACACAACCTGTGTTAATAACCATTGTAGTGGTAAATAATGCAGGTGATCCCAAGGTAAGACAAGAGCAAACAACCCAGTCAAGCTGCCTTTCACCTCCTCATTCCACTAGCAATGGTGTGGCTGGCTCAGCTGCACAGCAGCAACCATCATGAGGTTCTACTTCTCCCAACTGACCAACTCTGCAGCAGCAGTGAATAGCCACGAAACTCAGCTTCAGAGTTGCAACTCAAACACCTGAGATGGAAGACCACATTCCCTCTAGGGTCAATGGAGGGAATCAAGCTCCTCCAGGGGAATAACTGCAGCAACAAACATAGCATCCAGTGATTCTCCCCTAGCAGTGGAAGAGCTGGGCTACAGCCACACAGCCACAGGCACACCAAGGTGGCCTTTGCAAGGGTCTGGCATCACCTATGGCTGCAGAGGTAGAAGGACACAAATTCCCTGCTCATGCCTCTTAGGTATCCTGGGCTATTTAAAAGGTCACAAGGCTCAGGCCAAGCAATATGCCACCATATCAAATCAAACACAGAATACTGATGTTCTAGCTGTCACAGAAGCCCCACACAGCACTCACAGAAAATCCAGGTCAAGAGCTTCCCAAAATGAATGTGGCCAGCCTGCTCCATAGGACACTAGCCTTGGCAGTCAGAGGTTGTTTGGAGGATATCTTCAGCTGTGATGGCACAGTGTAGTCTTGGTTTGTACAAACCATTTCACTCTCTGTAAAAATCACACAGCTACACCTAGGTATCTAGTATTGGTTTTTGATTTTCTAAAGCCAAATACTTGGGTTTTTTTGTAAATTAATCTCCACAGTTTGAAACATGCACACACATATAGAAGCCTATCAGGAATTAGATGCTTGGAATTGGTCCACACTGAAGTCCAACATAATTTCATTCTTTCAAGAATACATAAAAATATGGTTTGAAATCATTCTGATTATGGGATTTTATTTCCTCCTTTGGCTTCTCTATCTTCCTTCCCTTCAAAGCCCTTTTTCTCTTTTGGGTAAATATAATAATACTAAGGCAGAGGTTCTTTTACTTTCATGTTTTCTCTTCTACTTTTGGATTTATAACCTGTTACTTTTCTGCTCAGTGTTGGCACAGTGATGTGGCACAGAAGGAGTTTCCATTTCCCTTCTAGAAGTTCTGATAAGTGAAAATGGAAAAATCAATAAACAAACAACCCTACATATAATTAACTTTAGAATAATTGTGGGAAAGGACTTCAAAACTTTTTATGTTGCATTAAAGTAACTCAGTTCTTCTTGATATATTGGTAGAAAATTGGAAATAATTCTGTTTTCAGACAGAAAAAGTCTGGTTTTTTCCCCTCTGTGGGGCTGCTGCCTAATAAACGGATAAGTTGAGTTGTCATTCACAAGCCTCTGCAGTATTGGCTGCTGGGGAGGTCAGATGCCAGCTGTGGACATCTCCAGCCCGGTGGCAGCCTTCCTTTGGTGTCATGTGGCCATGCACATGAGGAAAATTGACTCCAGCAGCACTATGCTTGCCTTTAAGCAGGCTGTGTGTGTTTGTGCAGGAGAAGCATTGGGTGGTGTGGGCATCACCTGCTTCCTGCACAGCTGCTCCTCGTCCCTTCAAGGGAATGAAGCCAATAGGAACAGCCATGGCTGAGGATGGTGCCAACAGGATACAAGTGGCCCATCTCCAGGGACACCATTTGCTGCTGGGAATACAGACTTTGAAAAACTGAACTGGAAGTTGATTTATTTAGGGTTCCAGAAGAACATCTAGAAAATTCTGTCCAAAGCATGGTGGGTTCATCACCTTCTCTAACTATTCCATCTGGTCCTGTGAAGGGTACTATGTAGCTTGTCCCCCAAGCAGTTCTTTTCTCTGCTGTGTCTGCGTGCAGACTCTTACCTCTGACACCCTTCCCTTGCTACCAGGGAGAAGTTGAGTGGGCACACAAGAAGTAGCCTGGGTTGCATTCCTCTTTCACTCTAGGGCTTGCTTGGTCAGGCTATGCTGTGAGAGACAGACAGAGCGAGTAGTAAGAGCATGTAAGTAGCAATGGGAAGTAAAGGAGGGGGAGGGATGGAAAGGGGAAAATTCAGGCTGGGTTTTTTATCAGTTCATCTAGCCAGTTCATCAGTCTAGCCAGCTCACAACCATTGACACAGAGATCTGTTGAGTTGGAACATCAGCCAGGCTTGGGGTTTGGCACAAGTAGAGGAAGAAGTCTGATTGTCTGACTCAGTAACTTTGAATGGGTTGCTGTTTCTTTGGTTATTAACTGGCATCTGAGAGCTGGTAAATCAGTAAATTGTTAACATATCTGGCTCTGAACTCAGCAAGCTTGACTTGCTCATCCAGTTACTGTTGCACATGCTTTGACATCAACTTAAGCAATGAAGAGGATCTGAACCAGGAACTCCTATAAACAATTTTCCTTTGAAATCAGATTAGCAAGTCAGAAATGCCAAGTGATAAGAGAAGACTTTCTTCCAGAGACTTCCTTTAGCAGTCCTGAGCCAATGGCATCAGGAGAACCCAAGGCTTCATGTCCACCCAAACAGGTAGAAGAGTTGATTCATTGTCATTACAGAATGGATGATAGAACTTCACTTCAGCAAGCTATGAGACATAATTAGAGGTGTATTAAAATCAGACATACCTTCCCAATGTTAAAAAAGGATAAATAAAGTTGTTCTGTTCCTCTGCTGAAGGAAATGTTCACCCCAAATCTGAGGGTTTTTTTAAATGAAATTCTATGGAGGAGGGAAATAATGTTTGTGCTTGCTGATTTTGACATTAGGGTTCTTTGGAGGCAAAAAAGTGAGCTTCCTGAGCAAGCAGATGGAGAGCTGCTTCTTTTGGCTGGGTTGGGAGGGATACAGATGCTAGAAAAACCTTTTTAGGAAAATTAACTTTCTATAATGATCCTGAACAGTTCTTCTAGCAGCAGCCCTTGTATTGACAGGAATCTGGCAACTCAGAGATGCTCAGCAAGAGACCCAAGAAAGGCCCTTGGGTTGAAGTGTGGTGTGCTGACTGGAGAGCTGCACATTGGCATCACCCCTACGACACACACTCTTGGAAGAGCCAGGTACACTGGAGCTCCTCACCAAGCAGGCATGCAAGGTTGGCTGAGGAATGTATTTGCATGTGGAAGGGTAATTTCTCTTCTAAAAAGACCAGAACAGTTTCCCTTTCTTTTACTCTGTTGAGCTATGATGATACTGGCCCACCTCAGACTCAACATCCTTTTTTGGGGGGCTGGAGCTCTAGGATGTGAAAGCAGAGTGAAAGCAGGAGGATACTGTCAGCAAGCAAGGAACCTGCAAGTATCCAGTCTGCACCCAAGCAAAGAGAGAGCTGTCCAACCTAAGAATTTTCATCCTTATGTCTGGGGTTTTTTCCATCTTTCCCCCAAAAGTTAACTCACAAATAACTTCAGGCCATTGCCATTACAAAGACACCACTGCTACATTTTTTAAGCTTCTCCATACAGCACAAATGTGATAACAGTCATTCCAAAATGTAGGATATTTCCACTACAGGCATCACATCAAAACCTCTAGCATCTATAAAACCAGATAAGTTATGTCCCAAAAAGTAGTTTTCAGAAGGGATTTCACATGCATTCTGATTTACATTGGTCTAACAAACCCACTCACACCTAGCCCATAATATCCTCCCCAAAAAGGAATTAACAGTTACAGAGAGGAGGTGAAAAAACTCAGAGTGAGAAAGGAATTTAAGCAAGTCTTAAATCCAGCACTTTAATTTCTTGATCCTCCTTTATCAGCAGTGGAGAGAGGCACTGTCCCCTAAAATCTGAGTGGAACATATAGTTCAGCTACACCTCAAGATACCATTCTGCAGCAACCACCATTACAGCAGCAGTCAGGAGTAGCTTCTGACACCTGACCAAGGAAGACCAGTGTCACTCCTCTGACTTGCCCAAATTTAACACAAAAGAAGAAAACACATTATATTGCTGGGGAAAAAAAATGGAGCTGAGCCCAGTACACCCAATATTTTCATACCCAAGCTGTGGCTAGGGTTGTGATCTGTCATCAGTGTGGTGGGTCATTACCCACAGGTATGGTGTTCCTTCTGTCAATATTTGTTCAGGTCTGCAAACAAGTGGATTACCTGCAGGTATATGTCTCTGTGATGGTTTCCATGTTCAGTCTGCTGCTATCAGATCTCAGAGGGTGTAACACAAATTTGACTACATTCATTTCAAACAGATAAGCTCCTTTCTCACCCTGGTGATTTACCACACAGTTTTCACAGTAATACCATCTCCAGGACAGAGACAAGATCAGAAGACGCAAACTCAATGACAGAGCAGGAAAAAATTCTACTTCTTACTTCTCTAGTTACAATATACAATGACACAGTCAAAAGATTTCTCATCAGAATCAGTTTTCAAGTTAAAAATGGGGCTTGGGGTAAATGTGAACTCACTTTACCAAACAAACCAAACCAAAATGAAATGACAAACAGCTCCAAAGACAGTGAAAATAAAAAAACTCCAGAAAAAACCTGCCTTTTTTCCCCTTCTCATCTCCATAAACATCTGCAAGGTCAGGGAGAAGAATGTAGTGAAGATGCTTATTTGACACCTCTAGCACATCTTTACTACATATCTGGTGGAAAGGTGCTGAAGCAGAACTGTAAGGGGAAAGTGAGGCAGAGATCAAAAGAGGACTGTACACTTCTCCACCATGCCTGGAGAAGAAGCAATAGCACCTACCTTATGATGCTGTCGTGGAAGCCAAGTTCTTCCAGTCCATGGGTGACTTGAGGTTCCTCGGAGGGTCCTGGTTCAGCATTCACTTCCATTGTCAGGCAGTAAATGGTGACATTTCAAAGGAAATTCAAAGGAAAATGGNTAGCACCTACCTTATGATGCTGTCGTGGAAGCCAAGTTTGTGTTGAAGCACCAAATCAAGATTTTCCAGTCCATGGGTGACTTGAGGTTCCTTGGAGGGTCCTGGTTCAGCATTCACTTCTGTTGTCAGGCAGTAAATGGTGACATTTCCTGATTTCAAAGGAAATAAAGATTTACATTCATATCCTACTGCAAAAGCAGCATATTCCACTGAGGGAGAGGGAAAATCTGTTTGGACTTGGTTGTGAGTATTCGTTCTTCTGAAGCTATGAAGGGGACTTTCAGAGATGCTCTCAGTCTGAATGCTTGCCTGAGCTATATCTGCTCTAACTCAGAAGTAAAGCCAAGGCATTTGGCAATCACAAGGACACTGAAATGCTGCACAAGAAGTGAGCAGCAAGATGAAACATTGCAAGTTCCAGGTGGGTGAAGAAGGCCATTCTTAATGCTGTGCAGCACTTTGGTTACAACTACCAGCAGTGGACATCTGGAGAAGCACCTAACCTGATTGTGATAGCATTGCTTATGAATAAATATAGAATTATGTACTCCAGAAACACTCAGGTGAAAGGAGTCAAGGAAGGGGGAGTCTGGCAGATCTATACAAGAACATAATCATAACTATAACTACCATCTTTACTCCTGTAGATTATTTTTCTATATTTGCTTTTAGCTTCTCTCAGCTGCCTGTTAATCTGAATATAACATCTTTCACAAACTGCTTCTATTTGCTTTGCTACCAAATGAATTTAATTCAAACTGAACTATTTTTCTGCTTCTTTTACACTTTTTCTTCCCTCTGTTAATATTTTTCCTTTAAAAAATTCTCACTTTCCCTCTCTAATTTCATTTAAACCAGGCAACTTTCTGTGTGGTATTTACTTGGCTAATGCCAACTAATTTTTTCCCCTCTCCTTACAAGTCCTTTTTATGAGCTTCTGGCTTGTTTTCTTCTGATCTTATATATTTATCTCAAGCCTTTTATTGTATTTATGGAGTTCATATATGTGTACTCTCCTTCTATTGTTTTTGTGTTCTCTTTAAAGAAAAATACCTCTCTCTTTACTTTTCCACACACCACTAACATTTTTATTGGCCAGATAGAGAACATGAGCTCTACTTTGACACATTAATGTGTCAAAGGGATGAGTAAATGAGTTTGCTTTCATTTTATTAGATATTAAAACTAGCTAACCTGACTTTTCTTTTTATCTCTCTGCTGCATCCCATTATAATTATCTGGGAAGTGTCTGTACTGTTATGACTTCCTATCTCTTCTGGGTTTGGCTGAAATTCTGACATGTAAATGGCCAAACAATCTGCTTACTCCTTGGAATCAGGTGAAAGAGCCATAGGTGGTAGACAGCATGATTTCTCCCTTTTGAGAGATATTTTAGCATCTCAGCAAAAGCAATTGTTCTGTGAAGGCCTTTACATGCCCCTTTGTACCACATCCAAACTGCCCAGCTCCAACCCCTTCAGCATCACCACTCTGTTCTCACGTGAGCTTTGCTCCTTGAATCCCAACTTCACTCCTTGCCAGTACAGAAAAGCAGCTGAAGAGAGACTCAGGATATTTAAACTCAGGTGCAGAAAGTCTTGCTGCCTCTCTGTAGCTCTGCTAGAAGATACAGGCAGGACTCATCAGCTAAATCTCTGTCAAACAAGGGGGAAATTGGCACTAGGACAGCACCAGACTATTTCCCAAACACAAAGTACAACTTTTCCAAGCAATGAAAGTGCCTGATCTTGTCAACAGGAAGCCACACACTGCAGGCAGTCATGTTCTCAAACAGCCAAGCAAACAGAAGTCATGGGATAATTACCCAGATGTTTGATGTCATTAATTACAAGGACTATAAGACCAATGTGTGTCATTACTTCAACTGTAGATTTTCCTACAGATAAAGACAAAACACACTTCACTATCCAAGGCTTAACCTGACCACAGTGGTTTAGTTCAAAATAGAATTAAATTCCCTGACTGAAATGTGTTGATCTGCAAGTGAATGTAATTCTGGAAAGAACCTGGGGCATGTGCCCTGGCAAGAGAGTTTTCCAAGGACTCTCCTTGTTTCCTGCTGTTGCTGCACCATGGCTATCAACCAGAAAATGCCTTTTCAGGTGTCTTGCAGTCAGTCAAGAGTGAAGCTCGTGCTGATGTTCAGGGTTGCTTCCAAGGACCTGCAACAGATAGAGTAGTATTTGCCCCTTCCATCATGTAGAGGATGCTGTCAACACCCCAGAAGACACTTGCAATCTGGCATGCTTAGTGTATATGCTGACTGAGTCTGGTAGTCAGCTCAGTGTGTTTAAACTCCTCATTGCTCCACAACACTCACCAGCAAGAAATGATCCTTCTATTTACATTGGATTACCCAGGAGACCCTTTCTGGTAAAAGTAGACTTTTGTTTTCTGCAGTCGTTGCAGAAACAAGCAGATTTAGCCCTGTAGAGCTTATCATGTGGGATCTGGGCTGAACAAACATTCCAAATTTGAGACCTGATGCTCACGGGCTGTACAGTTGCCCTCAAGAGAAAGCCTGGTATTTGTCTGGGATAACATGAAGTGCAAGTTCTGCACTTTGTTCCTACTGAACATGAGTAATTTCCCTTTTGATACCTGTCTGCACAGCACAGCTTACTGCTAAACATACACTTCTGGGTGGAAACCAACCAACAAATTCTATTCTTTGCCATTGTTCTTGTTCTCCTAGATAATGGTTTGAACAAGCTAGTCTTTGTTTTCACAGATGCTTGGCTCACAGTTGCTAGTTTAGTGTTTTTTCACCAGAGAGAACAACTTTTTGGCAGTGTTGTGCATTCTCCATGGCTGTGGACTTGCTAAATATTTTGTTTAAATATATTGTCATGACTAGAATCTGCTCTTCATTCCTATAGAAAACACTGACACATTCAAACAGCACAGATTTTAGACTAATAACTGAGAATGGGGAATTGCTAAGGGAGGAATTCTATAAATCAGTAAATTATTAAACTAATGGAGCTAATTATTATTACAGACTATATTAATATCATGAATCATTCTAGCTCTTTGTATGAACCTGTAAACTGGTATCTTTTCATAGACATAGTTCCATTTAGTGTTTCATTCATGATTTGGATAATAGCATTTCTTGACAATACCAATCTTGTACAAGTACAAGTACAAGTACCCAGGAAAAAAAAGAACTGACATCCAAATTATCCAGATAAACAGGAAAAATATCTAAAATTAAAACCAGAACTTAAAAGCTGTTTGAGAAGCTGCTCTGAAGGTGGCAGAAGGAATTTAGGAATTGCAAAGGAAGTTAAGTGCCAAAAGCCAGCCAGGGAAGTGGTATCTGGAAGTGGGTCTGCTATCATTTCCAGTCATCATGTTAGTAAAGTAGCATCATATTACTTCCATTCAGTTATTCTGTTTACCATTGAGCACCTTTGAAACTCTCATGCTTCCAGAGCACTGCTGCACAATCTTCTGTATGCAAGCTGCCAGGAATTCACTCTGCAGCTTCATCCTCATTAGAGAAATTCTCAGATCAGCCTTCACTGGTAAGTACCAGAGGTTCTTACAATGGTCAGGTTTCCTGCTAGCAAGAATAGAACATCATGAATCACTATCAGACATTTAGCTCACTTAAATCAGTGTTGCAATATCTCAGAGAAACAGTGTGCTATAAGCAAATCTCTTCTGTGATTGTGGCTATAGCTCAAGAGGCAACATTACCACTCTACAAGATTCTACCTACTACCATTCCTTCCACTTTTCCTCCTTTATCTCCCAAAAAATGCCCATGAGAGTGACATAAGAAAATCCTCTGCATGCCTGCTGGGGCACATTCTGTGGCAGCACTTCCACCAAGGGGAGTTTTATTCTTTGTGGTTATTGAAATGAAAAAAAAACCATAAAAAACACCAAAGCAATGCAGAGGAGACCTTTACCTGGAGCTGTTTCTCCAACATCACACCATTTCTTCCCTGGTTTGAATAGGTGCACATCAAGAAGGTTGCCAACAAAAGCATTGTGTCACACTTCCAGCATTTCAACAAATAGTGTTTTGACACTCTGAAATGTGGGCCTGAGTTCTAAGTGCCTTGTTTTCAGGGATGGCAAAGGGAAGAGTGATTGAATTCATGCATCCAGAGTGTAGGCACTTAAAATGATGATCAATGCCACAGCTCTAGCCTCCACCCTTTCCCAGCAGTTAGTCTGCCATCCTGGGTTAGTAAATACCAAGCTTTGCTACACACTGCCCTCGACAGTTGCTGGGCTTGTTGTGTATTTAAGATTTTAATGGGATTTGTCTTGGTTAATCTTATATGTTGTAACTGTACAGTGTAAAGCAGTCATTGCTCTTTACACAGGGAAAGTGTCCTTAGACCCATGTATTTACCTATTCATTTACAATTCTGCCTCTGACCAGGTTTCTCAGGTGTTTCTAGCTTGTCCCTTTATTTACCAAGGTGAGAACAAGCTCAAATCACCATCTCTTCAGTGCCTCTGGTTTTCAAACTTCTAAGCTAGAAGCCAACTGTGTATATCTATTTTTACTTACCACACACAAAAATACCACCTTTGGCAGTTCAGAAGTTAAAGAGACTCCTATTCCAAGCCCATGGAATTTTCCCTTAGCTTCTCCAGTGGAAAAGCAGATTGTGGAAGCCGATTGCTTATCAAAGTGGATCATCTCCCAGGACCACTGAATTTAATGGATTGCACAACACAGAGATAATCATTACTTCCTGTAGACTTGAGAGCAAGCTGGGCAAAGGTTTTGCTTTTGGCTTTGAGAACAGCACAGTAAGTTTTCTGAATATCTGCAAAGGAATCCTTCAGTGGACAAAGCTTAACTGAATATCAGAAGTCTTTATAGGTTACAGACACTGAAAACTGTTTCTACTACCTAAGAATCTAGACTATCATAATGTTGCATGAGAGGAAATGTAGAAAATTAGCATTATGAACTCTTAGTAGTACTTACAAGTTCAGCTTGGAACCACTAGAGGGGAAAATAATTGCAGTAAGGAAACATCTTGTATTTCCTCAGCTATCTTAATCACTGTAAATACAATGAATTCATATGAGCCATGACAAGCTGGCTCAGAAGAGGGTCTAGCTTTATGGAGCTTCAAACCATAACATGCATAAATAGCTCAGGAATTACTAAGCATTATACAAATTATAAGACAAAACACAAAATCATTTCAGCCTTTTGATATGCAGCAGTTACAGCAAAGTTGAAACACCCCACGAAGGCTAAAAGAGTAAGTTGAAGTGGCAATTGCACAGTTCCCATGTGGTGAAAACACCTCTAGTTACATGCAACCCAAACAACTCGTAACACAATGAATGGCTTCTCTCATTTTTTCCACTTCAAGGAAGCATTTTGTCTTAATCTGAGCCTCCTTCACTTGGTGTGAGGTAAAACAGCCCTGAGGTCCTGGGAGCTGAAACTTTCCATGAAAACCAAACCCACAAGGCTGTCAAATCTTAGCCAAATTGTAAGATCAATCTTTCAGCAAACTAGCAGTGCTCAGCTGGGCAATGCTTCAGCTGCTGATGTTTCCTCTCCTCAACTCTTCCCTTAGAAAAATAAGATGCTGCCATTTAGCAATGTTGAGCATATAACAACTAGATCAGCTTATCAACAGATGCAGACAATTCTCTGTCACTGGGAATCTCTGAGCCCAAGAGGGATGTTTGCCTAAATGATTTGCCCTAAATCAAATGTACATTGGGAAGTCATATGAAATAGTACGAGATTACAAAGTGCATAAGCTTCAACAAAACCATTCACAAGGATCTCTGGTGGCTTTAAACCTTGGAGACTTGAAATGTGCTAGAAGTTGTTGGGAATACCATTGAAAGAGCCCAGAACCCACACAGAGGTTCCCTTCTGGGCAGCTTGACTGCGTTACACTAGGCTGCTTTGAAAGTACACGAGCATGAGAGACCTCAGTTTCCTGGAGTCTTGAATTCAATCCAAAACCTGTAAGAAAAGAAAGCACTCTCCACCTGTTTGCAAGAATGATTCAGAGAGAACAAATGAGCATACAAAGGAGGTCCAAAATTACAGGATCCACACCATAAAAATCTAACTTACTTTTCCTGTTTCCCTCCTTGTTGGACAGAAGCAGAAAATGGAGGAGGACAGCCTTCTGGGTTGTGCTTGTGGCAGGAAGCTTACGAGCTCACTGGCTGCTATGAAAGAGATGTCAAATTTTTCTGTTTCTTTCTAAGGATTGTAGTAGACTTATTCATCTGTTCCCTCCTGCAAAAACAAACAAACAAATTACCTATTCCACCTTCCCATAAATGCCACTATATTAAGACACAGAAAATGAAGTGTTTGGAAATCTAGAGAAGCAAACGAAAAGGCAGATCTATCCTCAAAAAAATCAAGCACTTCATTACCATTTTTATTATGACAAGTAGGTGAATTTGACACAGTCCAGAGAATCTAGGAATATCATTATTTTGCTTTCTAGGGTGACTATGAATAGTTTATAACTCAGTCTGACTTTCCTAATGAGCAGCTGACCAAAATCTGCTTTAGATCTGAAGTCTATGTGGGATTCTCCCTGTTCACTTTATTACTAATGACACAGACTCTGCCTTCATTCAGTCAGAAATACAGTTAGCAGAGTTCTGAGATGTACTGTGTCCAAGTTAGACAATGGCTTCAGCAACCTTTACCAGCATAAGACATCAACCTCCTACTGAAGACTGAGAGTCAAGCTGCCGTTGGTACAGTTTGCCTGGTCAGGACCACAGAAAGGAGCAGAATCATCTCCTCACCCGTATCTCTGGCAGTCATTTCAGGTCAAAGGAAGAAATTTCAGCTAATAGAGTTCACATGTACAAAACATGAACATACAACAGCAGTTTTCAGTCACGTGCAGCAACAGATCAGAGCAGATAAGGATTTTCATAGTTTTCAGATCAATAAAGCTGAAAACTGACCATAAAAGAGGTCAAGAGACAGCTCATCCACTGACGTACTGAATGTTCAATACAGTGCAAGTCTAGCTGCTCAAGTCTGACAGCATTCTTGCTGAATATCATACTTTGGCATTCCAAAATGATAAGGAGGCTGACAGCTCAGCTTAGCAAACCATGGGGACCAATTGGTCACCTCCGTGACGCATATTTAAAGACTCTATCTCAAATCCAGGGCCTGTGATAACTTCCAGCACAGAGCACAGGGAAATGAGAATGTCTTGTAAGAAGTTCTCCTCTGGGTGCTCAGGCTCAAGGAGGGTGGATTCCTTCCGTGGGTAATGAGGGCAGGCTATCTGCAGTTGCACTGTGCCATCTTTGTGTGCAGGCAGTATCACACAGTCTCTAAGTGTATGATTGGATCCTGCTGCACATCAAACACCTGCTGTAGAGAGGCTGAAACCGGATTTGAGGTTGAATGAGAGCACGCTGCGAGTGTCAGGGTTGTCCACGGTCCTCTCTCTCTCACTGCCTGGAGAATTTGGCTGTTGCAAAGTGAATGTGGCAAACAGATTTCACCCTGTTGAAATGGATTCAATTTCTCTCCCAGTTGGTATGGTTCTTATTAATGCTGCACGTATCTGTTTACACAGATATCTCTTTTCTCCTAGATGTCATGCTGGACTCTTCAGTATCTCAGCTGCACAACTTTAGGACCTTCCCTGTCCTACCTGAAGTCTACACTCTAACCATGCATATTACCAAAATACATTTGAAACTCTCATGCTTCCAGAGCACTGCTGCACAATCTTCTGTATGCAAGCTGCCAGGAATTTACTCTGCAGCTTCATCCTTATTAGAGAAATTCTCAAATCAGCCTCAGAGAAAAACAAATCCTAGGAGTGTTAGGCTGCTCACCCAAAATTGCTGGATATCTATGTTTTTTTACAGCATATAAAACAGCCAATAAAGATAACACAGCCCAAGTATTTCCAAACATATTTTCAAAAATAATGCATTACTACTGGTGAACTTCTTGGGTACTCCAGTGATGGGCACCACAGAAAAGTAGCTAAGCAAATGGATGAGTCTAAATTCAGATTAAGGTTTGAATAACACCCAGAAACAAAGGGTTTGGACACAGTTAAAAATAATTAAACACATGACTGAAAAGACACTGGTTATCAAGGCCTGTCTAAAAAAAGCAGGAACCCTCTAAGAAGTACAATCTCTCACTCATGTAATTTAAAACTATGCCATGAATCTGCACCAACACCTCTCAGTGTTCTGACCTTGTCAACTTCATAATATTTTATTCAATATAAATGGAAGCTTTGCATAAAATTTACTGGAGTAAAAAGAAAACAATGAAGAGAAGGTTAATGTAAAGCATCACACCCATAGCCACAGGAGTGAACATCAGAATTGTCTTCAAAGTGCTTCTGGTCCTGATCCTTGCTACTACAATAAGGTCTCACAGAACTTTCACACTTACATTCTTCTCTAAATTTCCAAGGGAAATTAATTTGTGGCCAGTTTGTGTCTCCCTGTATTTTGCCCAACATGTTCCATTAGTTTAGGCCTATCTGCTGTACTATCTTCTAAGTCTGGGAACTGAAATTTTAACTATAGCCA
Source organism: Galbula dea (assembly GCA_013399015.1). NCBI lineage: Eukaryota > Metazoa > Chordata > Aves > Piciformes > Galbulidae > Galbula > Galbula dea. The sequence goes on along the minus strand of VWZX01008721.1, from coordinate 29,321 downwards.
AAGATGGCTGAAGTTATTTTGCAATAGGGACTCAACAGACACACATATCCCTGTGGAATATGTTCTTCCCTCAAGCAGGATGACCCAGGAGAAACTCTAATTACTGAAATGAATGGCAGTGATTGAATTGAAATATTAAAGTGGTATTGGCTAACTAATTTCTCAGGCTCTTGAATCATACATGAGCTAAAGGATTCTGCCTCCTTCTCCCTTTTTGTCTTCCTTTACATGCATATATCTTCCATGCATTTAGTGGCTAAAAAAAGTCTGCTACAGATAATAAACTGAGTCTATTTGCAAGGGTCCAATGGAGGAAGAACTACACAACTTCCACTGATTTTAGGATGTCTGATAAACCTGACTAGTAGTAATTTTATAGATATATATCCACTTCTTATACAGGCTGTTGTTTACATCACTACAAATATATCTGAGTGTCATTCAGGAGAATGATGTCCACCCGAGTATTCTAACATGTAGACATGTTTCAGGTTGTGCATTTAACCTGTTAAGGTTCCTTTGCAGGTTTAGGTTTCCTGCTCTGCTCAGCTCAGCACTTGCTTCACCCACTTCTTTACTTGCTGCACCAGTCGTTTCTCTGAGCTGCAAGAACTTGCCAATTGCTTCCAAAGACTGATTTCTGATTTTGGGGCACTACTGGCACTATGTAACAGAGTCCAGCCTTCAGCTGGCTTTGGGCAGTGCTGCTCTAACCATATGGCACAGTATAGCCCTGGGCAGAGATATCAACGCAGATCCCATGCAGTGCCAGTACCTCAGAGAAAGGTCAATTCCCTCAGCTGCAACTTCATGTCCATGTAGTAACAGTATTTCCTATCATAAATTTACCTTGAATGTTGCTGCCAGAGGGATCTCTGCAACATGCAATGCATGACTGCACAGTGTAAATATATCCTCAGGCATGTGTGTGTACATCAGGTTTTTAGCCCATAATACCAATTGCAAATATTAGTATGCAGGGTTGTGGTGTCTGTGTTTACAAGCTACAAAGAGGCTTAGTGTTTATCCCCTTTATACACAGAGAGATCCTGGATGTGTTAGACAACATGGAAACTTCACTCTGGCCCCTGTGTTCATGCTCCTGCAGGTACAGGATGCACACTGTTTTTCCTGCAGAACTTTCTCTTACTCATGGCATTGCAGAGATCTTTCTGGCTAAGTTGTCTTTAGGATTTCCTGCTTTTTTGTTGTTGTTTGTGGCAGAACTCAAATTTGCAGTGACTGAAGAAGGGAAATGATGAAAAGAGCAAGGAGAGTATCATCAAGCTTCTTGAGTGACACAAAGTTCATTTGTGATGCTAGTTCAAATGTTCATATCAAATTATAATCATGGTTTTTAGCTGTGCATTCTTCATTTTCTGGACAATCAGACTGAAACACTGAGACTGAATGTGTAGAAGAGGAGAGTGTTCAGTTACTGCTGAAACCAATGGGAACCATGCAAAAAAATACCCCACCAAGTTGTCTTTAACTGGGCATGTCAAGAAGAAGATAAAGAGCACTGGAGGAAGAAGAGGAGGGAGAGAAGAATGCAGGGAAGCACTGGTTGCAGGTAGATCTGAAGCAGAGAAACAGTAATGGTACAGATGGCAGAAGCAGCCAGTCATGAGAAAGGGTTATCTAGTGCACAAAAACCCTGGAAATGACAACCTGAAATTTGGCACCAAAGTTGCAGAGAAGGTGTGAAGGAAGGCAGGGGCTGAAACAACGCTGGTCAGCCTCTGAATGTTTTATTACAGGGGAAACACCTCATATCACTGCAGAGTTACTCTGGGAACTCATGGCAATCTCACATTATTGTACTACTAGTGGGTCCACTCCACCCAGTCCCCACCAGTCATGTCATTTCAGATCTTTCCCAGGAAGAGGAACTTGGTCAGTATAAGAGCAGGGATATGTTTGACACATGGTAATTATAAAATGAGGTGCTATTCATATTCCATATTACCTGTTTTACAGGAAAGCAGGAATGGAGTGGAGATCAGTAGGTCAAAGCATCGTGAACTTGGTCATCTCCAACCTACACACTACAGGAGAGCAGAACCACTCCTGTTATTGAAGCAGGGTTTCAAATCTCAGGTAGTGATGGGATTTGATTTTCAATTGAGTTTTATCTAACCAGCTGCAAGTAAAGGAATGCATCAGTGGCACCATGCTTGACTAAGATCTGGTCCTATATCCCTATTTCCGTCTCTCACTATAGCTTTACATCAGATAGATTGTGTTGTCCCATTCTATAAAACACTAACTTGTAACTGTTTGAAATGCAGTTCATCTTCACATAATTAAGAGAACATCTGTACTGTTCATGGCCAACTTTTGAGTAGATCAGTTGCCTCACTTCTCCATAGAAACTTTCAGACAAAAGACATGGGTTTGAATTTGCACAGATCGAAAATGAGGGACAATCAGAATGGTACTGAATTGCAAAGCACCAATTCTGGAGCTAAAATTTGGCCTCAGAAGTGGGTAAATGACCAGCCAGAGAAAACCCCAACAGACTGATCCTTGTTAACTTGCATTTTAGTGCCTGCACAGAGGAAGAGTCATAGGTTCTATCAATTACCAATACTTTCATCCTTTCCTCCAGGTGAAGCTACTCCAACATAGCACTAGATGGACTAGACCTCTTCTGCACATCTCTGTGTCCATCATTCTAGCTCTTAGAAACATAAATGGAGATACTGATTTTAATCATTACTGCACCCAAAAGCTAACCAAAATTTGCTGTGATGTTTTATTTGCCTTCTACAGAGAGGGTTTATGAAAATAAGACATGGCAGCTGTTTTTCTTAGGAAGAACCAGATTGAGGAATCATGAGCAAGGTGCATGGATAACATCTTCCCCACGTGAGCATTTGATCATGCAGGATTAAAAGAATGGATCTGAAAATGCTAACAGCACTTTACTGAAATGTTTCATTCAATTCAGTACTGCAGAGGCAGAGATGGAGGAAATGGAAGTTAACATGGCAAGAGGATAGGTCAATGAAGGAACAACTTGGGAAGGTAAGGATGTAAGAGACTTACAAGACATTTGAAAGACATAAGAGATTTGATACTTCCAGACAAAAATGCAAACATAGGAAAACACTTCTTGATAGTTCCTTAAAGCCCAGTCAAAGAGACTGTAAACCACTTTGAGCCTAATTTGTGATGGCTATACAAAGGGAGTCACTAGTATTGACCTAACTGTGGTCTCTGAGAGGTCACAGTCCTTCCCTGAACAGGCAGGAAATGTTAACATGTGTATGAAATCACAGCATAGCAACTGCTGATAGGAACTGATTTTTCAGTGATAAACAATGGAATGATTCATAAAGCATACTATTCTTCACACCAACAGAATCACTTAATAGGCTTATGTGTGCTACCCACCTGAGTTTGCCATACTGCTTTATAATTACTGCAATTACACACCAGCTGTATCTGTTAAAATTCTCCTTTTGAGATCTTCATCCTGGAGCTTTGATAATAAATGTTAGTGGCAATGACATTTCCCTTCAATGGTCATGGCATGTGTTTATCTCTGTACAAGTATCTTGCAGTCATCTTCTTTTCCTCATTAAATAACACTAAGTTAACCTCCCCAGACTCACATGACAATGAAGTTGCCAGAGGTGTAACTCATGACTGAAATCAACTAATTATTTTCCTCAGCACTTCCAATTTTATTTAGTTATGTTACTTGCATTTGAATATTAATAACCAGGTGTCTCTTTTCTTGTTTCTGTTTACTGCTTAGAGAAATACTGCTTATTTCTCTCTTGATTGTGAAGTTACTTCCTCAAATATAAGTGCTCCAACAGAGAAAACACATATTATTTTTCAGAAAACATCATAGAAAATTGTGTTGGAAGGAATCTCAAATGGCCATTTAGTCTGTTCCTCTGCCCCAGAGCACTATCAACAGCACTTACACCATTGGAACTAGATGATCTTCAAGGTCCCTTCCAACCTCAGCCATTCTATGATTCTCAGGTAGGTGTTTTTCTAACCTGTCCTTAACAACCACCAGTGATAGAAATTGGACAGTTTTCTTGGACACCCTATACAGGCACTTCACCATCCTTGCAAAAAGACATTTTCTCCCCATTATCTAATCTAAACTTCATTCCCAGATTTAAACCTAATTGTGCCTTGCCCTCTCACGGAGACCATCCCAGTACCACCTTCTCTGCAGCAACTGTTTAATCCTATGTGGGAATACAGGATGCGTCCTCCTACTGAAAGACTGTGTTTCTCTACACTGCAGGGTAAAACACTATAAAAGGTTAATTCAACACAGGAATATAGCTGTAAATAAATATATTAACATAGCCACACAACACTGTTCACTCTCTCATTGTTCCTAAGGTAAGGAACATTCCAAATGACATTCCTGCAAATCAGTCTTTGTGTCTCTAGGAATATCAATCACCAAGAAAATCTCTATCTTTTAATTGTAGGTAGAACTAATCCAATTTCCTATGGTGAAATGATGTTCTCTCAGAAGAGAAGCAGCTGTAGGAGCTCTGAATCTGCCCATGTGAGAAGAATCCCTCAAGGAAAAGCCCATATTACTGACTGTGCAGTGCTGAAAGATTTTCACTGCGTAGTCCTATCTTGACTTTGGCCTGTGGATAAATGCTGACCTTGGATGGATTTTGATCTCTCCATTCTCACAGGCAAAATAGCTACACAGACAGGTGCAAACTGGCTTTTGAGATGTTAAGTTGCCATGGTTTAACATAAAGAGGAAAATATTGTAAAAGTGAAGGATTTCATACCAAGCTCCTGTCAGAAGTCACTCAGTAGTCCCTTAAATTGAATTTAGCCCATAAGACATAACAATTTGGGAAGACTAAGCTTGAGCAAGATTTCTTCCTGCTTCTCTTCTTGACATTCCATCAAAAAGTCTGCAGAAAGAAGACTCCTCCTAGAGAGCAAACACCTGAGGGAAAGTCAGAGCATCTTCTATTTACCTGTGCACCTGCAAAGGAAAACTAAAATATCTGAAGCCCCACCTTTTGAGAACCTTGTGAAACAGTCTGGGAACGGAGCCAAAACCTCCTCTCTCACTATATAAGGCTGAGGAGCAGACAGGTATTTCCTCAGAGGCAGGTCGTTCGGTGGTTTTTCGCCGGACTTCCAGAAGATGGGCACAGGTGGTGGGACGCGAATACCGCTATGGATATCAGTACTAGCACTTGTCTTCGTACAGATCCAAGGTAGGGAGATTCCTTTGCTTGGCTTTTCTGCTGGTTTAAAGAATTTGTAACTTGCTTTTGGAGTTCAAAACCATTTTTTTTTCACTTGGCTGTGTGGAGCTCATGAACCTGCTGCCTTTGGGCAAGATTTTCTTTTCTGTTACAAATACTTTCCTTCCTAAGAAGAGGAAATGAACTGTCTTGACAATTTCTGTTGTAGTCCATGCTTTCTCCAGTTGAAATCTGGAATAGCTCCACTGGATTCAGTGGAACGCCCTCAGAACCCACATTTTTACCCAAATGCCTCCAGATTTGCATTTAGCCTTTGATGTCCACTTCAAGGCAGTACAGCATTTCCAAATGCACAGACCAAAAGGTGCAGAAGTGGCTTTAGGAAGGAACAAGTCAGTGGAGTCTGTCTGCATATGTTACTACAGGCTTTCTTCATCAACTGATGATACAGTATTGAAAAAAAAGGAGAGATTTGGCTTGAAAATCGTTTGAAAACAGATCTTCAAAGTTCATCTTCAGAAGGTGCATAAAAGCTTAGAGCACAGGGTTGGTTCTTGATGGGGTGAAACCAATGGAGTTGCCTTAAATGTTCTAGGAGGGCACTTACTGCTCACAGATGAATGGAAATCATTTTTTACATACATCTGTTAATTTCCCTTAAAGTTTAAGGTAACAATAATGTTGGAGCTTGGAGCATTTTGATCTCAGACTCAGATCCTGCTGTATTATTTTACTTTTTCTTACATCCACACTAACTTTACTTAAATGGTGTCAAAGAATACTCCATCAAGAGATTAGCTGTAGCATTACCACAGTGTGGGAACCTGCGACGTGCGTGGCATGAGGCAGTGCTGGAGCCACACAGTGCATGCAGAGAGAAGCAAAGCACTTTCTGGGGCCATGTAGTGAAATAGAGGAGCCCAGAAAATCTAGAGGGCTCACAGCTTAAAAAAGAGGAAAATGAAAGGAACTTAGGGAGGTCCATCCAAGCTCTGATTTCAGCATTAACCTCCCCTGCAACCTGCCCTCTGAGGAACTCTTACTAAGTGGTGACTTAAAAGCCCTTCTGGTCCCTGCAGATTTTGTGTGTACTCCTATTGTGATGCTTCAGTGGAATGGAATGAAAAATGCTTTCTTTGCTGGAAACAAAAGGGTTTTGCTCTGGGGCAAAGTCAGCAGTCACAAATGCACCTACTGGGAAGACTTATTTCTTTTGGTGTGGTTTATTACAAACAGTGTTTGAAAAACTCTGAAATACAGAGAAACTTTGCCTTGCAGTAAGAGAGGACAGGGATCAGGTCCCTAACTCTAAAATGAACCCTTCCTGTACAAGAAGGACCTGTTTTCAGAGCTGTCTGGCTAGACAAAGAGATTGACTGATGCTTAACACACAGAGTGACCATACAAACTTGAGAAAATTAAGCCCTTTATCTGAAAAGCTTATAGGGTATCCAAGGGACAATAACAGAATAAGGAACTGCTCAACTTATCACAGCCTTGATTTGGGTTGCTTCCCTGGAGTAATGCATTAGCAAAAAATGAAGAAGAAAAAGCTGAATGAGTGGTGTATGACCATTATGGCTGCATGTAGCACAGGTCCTGATGTAGGTCTGACCTCCTGTACACGAACGTAGCTTTGCTGATTTTTGATATACTAACTGTTGGATGTTTAAACAGATATAACTGAGAACTGATGAGGGAACTCAGTAAGTCAGACATTAACATTTTCCTCCTCCACTCTTCTTGATGCAGTTCAAGCCCAGAATGGTGAACCACAAACAAAATCAAAGTATGCTTCTTCCTCCGTCCTGCAGGGACAGAAATGTAAGTGCTTTTATGCTGATCTATTGTTAATATTTTGTCCCAAATTAAACTGCTAAATAATAAGATTACTGGAGCCTTCTTATTCCTAGCTAGAACATGATTTCCTTTCCCCCACTGTCCTCCCCCAGCCAAAAGAAAAACCAAAAACAATAAATCCAACTCCCAGCCAATTTCTGACTGGTCTAAACTGGAGAACTTCCTCTGAGATCTGGGCCAGTGGATCTGGTCTACCAATGTGGTACAGTTATCTAATCTTTAACTTCATGAAAGGTACATAACCTTCTGTCTAAAAGTGTATTTTCAGAAGAGGTGTGCATGTACATACCTGTCACCAAGGTACTTGATAGCAGGTAATGAAGGATACATTTTTTACCCAGAGTCAAGATGACTTCATCACTCAGGAGAGAATAAGAGCTCTGCAACTATTTTAACTGCCTTAACATCAGAATAATTAAGCACTACAAGATATGTAACTACAGAGCAAAATAAGGGTGGATGGATACAATGCTGACTGGTGTGTTAATGACAGGCTGAAACAATTAATCACTAAGCCTATCCTGCACGCTGCACAGATGTCTCTTGGTTCTGTTTTTTGGTCTAAATGCAGAAGTCAGAAGATATTGCCCAATTTACAGTTTGAAAGTGATCAAATTCTATAATCTGGATACTTCCAAGGAAGAAACTGTCCCAGTACCTCAGATTCTCCTGTTAAGAAAATCACATTGCAGGTTCTCTAGGTATTCTATCCCTTTCATTGTTGAGTCCAAAGAGAAAACATTGGACTTGGATGTGGAAACTTCAGGGCTGGGTCATACCAATAGAAATCATTACTTGAAAAGCACTTAAAGTTCCACAGAATTTGAACAGCTTTTTAATAAATCTGCTAAGAGTTGGTTCTTTGGCTGTTAGTGAATTATGTGGAAAGACAGAACACAAAGCACTGCATAAAAACCACCAATAAAACCTTGTGGAAATTTCCTCCCAGAGTGGAACTAGCAGTAGGAAATGCTAATCACCAGAGACACTAGGCAATCTCTGTCCCTGCTTTAGGACTTCTAATAAGATTAAACCTGCTCATTTTTCCCCCCCTTTGATTTTCCACCAGCTTTGAATATCCAAGGAGTGAAAATCATTCCACCTTTTCAAAACACCCTGAAAGTAAAGGGTAAGTTAAACAAATGTCATGGCCCAGATTTCTGTGTTCTTTTTGATCTCACAGAGCATAGAGTAACTAAGGGATTAATAAATTGTCTAAGATCCTTTAGCATCATCAGATCAAAAATGAACAGGAAAAGTAGTCAGTTCATCAGGTAGGAAGGATGATCTGAATGTGACTAGTACTCAGCCTGCACTTTGTTAATGTGATGTAGCTGTTAAAATATATAAATATAAAGGAATTTAAATTTCTGTAACTTATATATATTGATATACCCAGACATATCATGCATAATATTTCCAGTGAAAAGTGGGAAATATTCATGTGTTCCAAGCATTGGTGAGACAGCTTGTCTAGGGCTTAGGGTACAAATCTGACCAGCCACATTCAGGCAGAGAAGTGTAAGTCTGGAAGAGACACAGAGGGGAACTGTGAAGAGAATCAGGGAGAGAGGACACCCTGCTTGTAGCCAAATGAAGACTGGAAAGAGAGAAGTGATTTCTCTCACTGAGGGTGGAAGAGCAGGAGGGTGGAAACCCCTTCAAGGGCACAAGAACAGCCAGGCATAGAGGCAGGAATATGTTTCAGAAGATAAAAACTCTTCCAGCCATTCAAAGTGTACAGCTATAAGTGGCCTTCACTAGTAGGAGCACCAGCTAGTTTCAGACTAACTTTAAACTGGTTTTATGGTGAAACTTTAGAACTTCATACAGTTAGGAAAGGATTTCTAGACTATGGCTGTTAGCAGAACCAGAGCATTGGACATAGTGACCCAGGAGGTGTCTTCCAATCTTAGGCCCTTCATCCCTATGCCAAGCAGATTAAACACAAAAGATAACTGACCTAAATAAATAACAGACTGATAAACAAATAGCTTGACAGCAGATGGTGGACAGAGATTAATGAAAGAAAGAAAGAAAAGGGGAAAAAACAACTAAAAGAAGGGTATCTCCAGAAAATTCTTACCTCTTATTCTGCATCCACAGCTGGCAACCCTTCTCACAATGGCCGTGTGTGCAGCACCTGGGGCAACTTCCACTTCAAGAACTTTGATGGGGACATCTTTTACTTCCCTGGTGTCTGCAATTACATCTTCACATCCAACTGCAAATCCCCCTATGAGGATTTCAACATCCAGATTAGGCGTGCAATGGTGGCAAACGCTACCTTGATCACTCATGTCATCATGAAGCTGGAAGGAGCAGTGATTGAACTGTCTCGTGGCTCTGTCCAGCTGGATGGCAAACTGTAAGTTCAAGTGGGAGAGGAATTTTTGACAGCTTTTGTCCTTGCACTGAAGAAGATATAGTTCAGCAGTGGCTGAGTACCTGTGCTCATTTAAAAATGAGCTAGTCTGGAAACTTCTATCTATGTAGGAATGCTAGCTCTGACTTTGGCATAGGGTGTGAATCCTATCCAAAAGGCTGGGTAAATATTTGGGCAGGTATTCCACAGAAGGCTGTGTATTACAGCAGCTATGTACATCAGGCTAGTCTAAAGGTTATCTTGGGTACACCTTTGTGAATGGCACTCGTGTCACAGAAAACATAAAGAGCCTTTCCCTTCATTATCAAGGGCTTTAAAGAGTAAATAGCAATATCCTGCAGCTTACTGCCTGCAAAACAGAACCTCCCAGCACTTCTTTGAACAATACAACCAAAGATATATGCCAACATTTTACCTGGGAAAACAGAGAGTCAAAATTTCCAGCTGGGAAAGCCAGGCTGAGCCATTTGCACAGTGAGGAGCAATTGCTGAGGGAACAGCTAACATGTTACCAACTTGTGATGGGTATTATTTAGTGACTGCTCTAATTTCCTCACCTACACACGTTGAAGCCTCTCAAAGAGAAGGAGAAAGGATGTCAGCCTTGATATTCAATGGATATCCTGTCCCAATCCCCTCTGAATTACAGTGGTCTTTCCCCAGGGTCCAGATGCCTTACAGCCACATGGGAGTCTTGATGGAGAAAAGTAACAACTACATAAAAGTTGCTGCCAAATTGGGACTGACCTTCCTGTGGAATGAAGAGGATGCTCTCCTGGTAAGAAAACAGTCAAAAGAGCAGAAAGTCTGTATTATGAAAACAGTCTGTTCACATCTTTGCAGTCTTAACCAGCCAGGCAGGCAGTAGTTACTTCTGGATTTATGCCCACTTTTAGTCTATTATTCTGTCTTCCAGTCTGCTCCCAATTTCCCTTTGTTTTGTCCTCCAAGCTCAGCTCAGGATCAATAGATTCCCAATGACAAGGTTCCCATCTCACAGTGAAGTAGCCCTCAGAATCCAGACCTGGCAATGTGCTGATACTCACAGCCCAAAGGCTAGAATAAGACCAAGTTTTCCTTGGTAGTCACTTACCTTCCCAGTGGTCCCTACCCTGTTACCACACGACACAGCCTGCACAGCATACACAGCTCAGATTTTGAGTACATAAACAACAGTAGTGTAGGCTGTGTTTCTAACCATCAAAGCTGATATTACTATGAACCTCAGCTCTCTTTCTTCATTTCCTTTAGGTGGAACTAGATAAGAAATATGCCAATCAAACTTGTGGTCTTTGTGGGGACTTCAATGGAATTCCAACTTTCAATGAGTTTTTTTCAGGAAGTAAGTAATAAAAAGTATTGTTAAGTATTGGATGCTTTGTTTTTCTTTCTTTTAGCAGCAACCTAGGTTGTGTTTACAAATTAACTGCAAAACTACTTCTTTATGCATTCCTGTGATATCTCTTATATAGAGTCAGGGCTTTGACATGTATCAGGCTGTTAGATCTTCTAAGACCTATGCAACTTCCAACTTGTTTTCAGTAGTTAGGATCCAGGTCCTTGTATTCCTTCACCTCCTTTTCTCTTTCACATTCTAATGATACTATTTGGTAAATACTGGTCATGTCATAGTGGTTACTGTCACCAAAAAAACCCCATCACAATGCAAAACCCAGTAAACTAGTAAATATTATTCTAATATTTGGGTTTCTTTTTACAGAGACAAAACTGTCTGCCATACATTTTGGGAATGCACAGAAAATTGATGGACCCACAGAGCAGTGTCCTGATCCTGTTCCTCCTGCTCTTCAGACCAACTGCTCATCTGAATTTGTAAGAACCTCTCTCTCCAAAGTTGTTTTCTCAGTGTAAAATGCATTCTCTCCCTGTCTCTGGAGAAAATCTGTTAGAATTGTGGGGAAAAGAAGCACAAATCTGACTCAGCTGTAGGGCTGGAGAGAAGATTTTTCTAAGTTTAATTTTTTTATTCTTTGCTAAAGTGAATGCTAAGAAGTTGCATTCTCCTTCCAAGAGAATCACAGAATATTAGGAGACTGGATAGTTTTGGGAAAGAGAAACTCATTGAGGATGTCTTATTACAAAGACTCTGTCTAGTGCTTGGGAAGTCACCTGAGCTGAAAGCAACTCAAGATATGGGAGTTAATCAAAGAAGCTCCACATGTACTTGCCCACTGCTGCACTTTCCCCTAAGCATCTGCTTATGGCTACTGTTGGAGATGTTTCTGGACTAGATGGAGCTTTGGTTTGCTCTGTTACATCCTTTCAATAATGATTTGCATATTCTTAAGCACTTGCTTTACCTTCTGCATTTTCCCTCCTAGGCTTCCATCTGTGAGACAGTATTAACCAGTAAAGCATTTACAAGCTGTAACGCACTCGTGAACGTTCAGGACTACATTGAAATCTGCATGCAGGACCTGTGCCAGTGTGACAGCTCCATGGCTGACTTCTGCATGTGCAACACCTTTGCTGAGTACTCCCGGCAGTGTGCTCATGCAGGTGGACAGCCTCAGAACTGGAGAACTGCAGACCTCTGTCGTAAGTAGCCTGGGAAGAGACTCTGCTACCTCTGCTTATGGGGTATCTAGGAAACTTCAGATATGTGGGTTTGTATTCATGAAGACAACAGCTGTTTAAAGGTGCATGCAATTCTCATTCAGTCTTAAACTGAACATACTCAAGACTCTGGGAATGTGGAAGTTTAGAGGATTTTACTTCACTAAGGGTTTTTACACACACACACACACATATATATATTATCTATCAGAAACTCTAAAATACTGCAGCCTCCACTTGGCTCAGGATTCCCCTTTACATCTTGACAGAAAACAGCCTAAATTGCAAATACTGTTTTCTCAGCATTTCAAAGGAAAGGTCAGCATTCTAATCCTCTTTCTCCTTTCAGCCAAATCATGCCCTTTCAACATGCAATACCAGGAGTGTGGCTCCCCCTGCTCTGACACCTGCAGCAACCCAGAACGGTCTGAACTTTGTGAAGATCACTGTACAGATGGCTGCGTCTGTCCTCCAGGCAAGCTTGTCTCCTGTCCTCTTCTCATAGCCCAAACCACTAGAACTCTTACCTGAACACATTTAACAGCTTTCCCATTTTAGATCATTGTCATCACTGTTATTGCCATCAAAGAAATAATTACATTTCTTCCTTGCATCTATCACTTTTATTCAGATTCCTAGAAATGCCTTTTTAAACAACAAATCTGCCTGAGACATGTACATAATGGTGGTCTAGGCAATGATGGGTTAATGGTTGGCATCAATGATCTTAAAGGCCTTTTCCAACCCCAATGATTCGATGATTCTGTAGTGACTGAACTGAGAATAAGATGCTTCACTCCTAACAGTAAAGGGAAATCTTCTATGCTCAGCATCCATGTTCAGTTCACAGAAAGTATACAACAGTCCATCACATTTTGCCCACAATGATAGCTCCTGCTGTTAGCAAAGCTGCATCTGGTTCCCCAAATTACCAATGCCTTCCTGCCCAGTGCTGTGTGTTTCAACAACAAGGAGCTGAGGCAGCATGTAAAATCCAGTGCTTCAGAAAAATTACATGAGAACTGAATGTCAGCATAATAATGCAAATATGTTCCCTTTGTGCACACTTATATATGGGGCTAAGAGCTGCTGCTGTTGTGAGTGACTGCATAGTAAGATCTTCACCCCCTGCAGCTCTTCTGCCTTTGGATATAAAAGTATTTATTATACAAATATGTCCCTGGGCAGTCTTACAAATAGTTCATCTAGTCCACCCCATCATCTAACCATTTTAATCCTAATTCCACTCTAATGCAGTCTGTAGCAGAGAGGTACTTTCCTAGAGGTCTCTTTGGATCACCCTAAGATTTTAGATGGGCTGCAGTGACCCTTGGGTCCCTACATACCTGGTGCTCTGTTATTATTCAAGTACTTCCTCTTCATTTTTGGTGTAATAGAGAAGAAATGGAACATGCTTTCAGACATCTGCCAGATATGTGTACAAAAGCAGGTTCTGCAGTGCACAGAGTAAGCAACAAACTGTTTCTTTCTCTAGGAATGGTATTTGATGACATCAATGGTGCTGGCTGCATTCCCCGTACAGCATGCCACTGTACCTATGAAGGTGAAACTTATGCTCCTGGTGCCTCCTTCTCATCTAAATGCAGATCATGGTAACAAGCTTTCTTTTTCATATTTCTTGGTTTTAGGTGCATTAGCTGAACATTTTAAAGACAAGGAAAAATGACTAATTCCCCCTTAAAAAGAAATGAGGAACTACTTATCAACTGAAGTTCCTTGATTACATGTTTTTTAGAGGATACTTACGTCTCTGCTTTCTCCTCAGACTTGGAAGCAAGAATCTGAGTTTAGGTATAGGTACTCCAATTTCAAGACCAAGCAAAGGAGACAGTAAAATTCAAATACTGAAGGTGTATAAAAATGTGAATTACTGTGTCACATCCTTTGCAGCACTGCAGTGTAATTCTAGGATGTTCATGTAACTACTGTGGAGGATGTGATATTTAGGGACATGCTGCATTAGACAGACTGGAAGATCTCCTTTGAGAGGAATATTTGACAGATATATGTATTTTTTAATATAATTATAATTACTGAAGTGTTACTGCATAAGCATACACAAATGTACTTATGTATCTATGAGCACAAACACAAACATGTATGTTATTGTCCAAGAAGTACTTACTGTGTTCAAAACTTGAGCCATGCTCATGGAGACGAGAGGTGATCCTTCAAGCACAGCAGAATGGATGCCAGGTTCATCAGGACTGAATTCTGCCCAAAGGCTGGAAATGAACAGCAATATATAAACAAAATTAGAACTGATATAAATGTGCCTGCCCCATATTTCTTCTGAGATTTCAAAGCAGTGTTGGTCTCCTTGACAGTATGATCAATGCTTCAAGAGGAAAATTAAGGAATTAACTGCCCTTATTGCCTCTTATTTCATTTGTGCTTGCACTACTCAAGATTACTGAATGTCTTCTTCATTTCAGTACCTGTGTTGGAGGTGAATGGTCCTGTGTCACCCAGTCATGCCCTGGGACTTGCAGTATTGAAGGAGGCTCCCACATTTCCACATTTGATGAGAGACATTATTCCTTCTTTGGAGACTGCAGCTATGTCCTAACCAAGGTAAAAATGACCCACAATCCTTGCTAAAGAAAAATATATCTATTATGTGTAATGTTGTTCAAATAAAACTAGTGGCAATCACATCAGCTTTCTCAAATGTGGAGCCTTAAATGGATTTCAGGGAGATTTCTGTTAGGGTTATACTATATTGTAGTAGTCTGGTGTCCTTTGATCAGTGTTTAAGAACTGGATTGAGTTTTTTAGGTTCTATGAAATAATCTCCATGCTTTCCATTAAGCTTTTAATTAAATGTTGTCTGTCTGGTGTCTTGTAACAACATCTTGCTGAGCAATGTGCTTGTTATGTCCATGGGTACTGTCCTTTTTGTCACAGTTAATATAGTTCGGTGGCTTATTTGATTATTAGTATTCAAAATGGAATTATTACTATGCAGAATTCATGTGAGAGGAGAAAACTGATGATTTACAAAATACCTATAATTTACTGGAGTTTTCAGATGAGTAGGGACTGAATTCTGAGTAGCTGTAACTAAAACAATGACTACAGATCTGCAGTTTTCAGAACCCTAGGTATAATAGTTATTTGTGTTGAGTGATGCAAACAACTCTCATAAAGTCTTCATATTAAACAAAACCAGTAGTCAGAAAACTCAAACTGAAAGCTACCAAGAAAGAAAACCATAAAAACTTAGAAATTACCTAGAATGAGGCAATATAGAGATAGATGGATAAATTAATGGAACTTTTAGATAAGATTCACAAGCACTGGGCTCAATCCACAGTATGAGCATAGATCAGACTCCACTTTTGGCACCAACAGGTTAAATTAGCTTCTTGGAGGATCTGGAGGTACAAAAAACTCCTAAACTTGGAGAATAAAAGGCAAAAAGCCTACAATTATAATGCTGAATTTACAGGTGGCTATAA
Source organism: Galbula dea (assembly GCA_013399015.1). Lineage (NCBI taxonomy): Eukaryota > Metazoa > Chordata > Aves > Piciformes > Galbulidae > Galbula > Galbula dea. The sequence goes on along the minus strand of VWZX01008721.1, from coordinate 13,794 downwards.
TTTTATATCTCACCTGTCCTCAATTTAATCTTCACTACCCCAAGAAAATGATAAGACAGGTTCAGAATCAGAGCCTCCTGCATGCTTCCCTGCCACGTCTTGGCCATCAGGCACACTTTGAATGTAGCTTACAGAACACAGGTCAATGAACATTGGAACCAAGAGGAAAAACTGATTTTTTGCCTTTATTGAGTAACTTAGTGAATAATGATCTTAGCTTCATTTTCTCCTGTGAGAGGATATTTAAATGCATATTCCCTACCTGTTAGAAGAATGTCCACATCAGCAGGTGCTTTGATAATCTGTTCAGTGCAGAAAAGACTGGAAATGATTTCTCTCCTCACCCAGGTAAACACCATAACCAATGGGCAGGAAAGCCACATTTTCTTTTTCTTCTCTATTAAACTAGAGTTACCTAAACATTAGGAAGTTGTAACATTCATCTTACTCTAACTCGCCCACGAACAGCAGTAGCAGTGGAAAGCTTCCACTGTGCAGCCTGTATGAATGCCACCTTAGATGATGACTGCACACAAATATGTAAGAATATATGAGCAGGAAGAAAAAGAGTAAACAATATTTTAAAAGACTCACTTTACTAAGAGCACCATTCAAGAGTGAGCCTTTGTAACATAACAATAATATAACAAATCATATTAACAGTATGTTTTGTTTTCTTCTTCTAGCTCTGTGACAGCAATGAATTCACTGTTCTGGGAGACATCCACAAGTGTGGCATGACTGACACTGAGACATGCCTCAAGGGTATAGCTGTCAGCCTGAATGGAGGGCAAACTGTAAGTCCAATGTAGACACCTAATATTCTTCAGGGATGTCTTCACAGCTTAACAGACAAGTAGCTTGCAAATGGCACGTGACAGCAGAGACAGAACATTTGCACTGATTTGTGTTGTTGCATCTCATTTGAACATTACTCAAAGAACAATTAAGAATAAAGTAGGTACATTGGAAGTCAAGACCTAGTAGTTTCCTGACATTCAGTTATCTTTGGGCTTTTGTTTGTTTTTGACAGTCAATAGATCACAGTAATAAAGATTAAAGAATCAGATAGGAATTAGAATATCATCATAGACTCCCCCAACCTTTTTTCCTTTATCCAGAACAACATTAGACAGAAAATATTTGGAAAGTGTTGTACCTTGCCTAAAAATGGTTGATAAACATTGTCTTTTCTTGTGGACAGAATATTGTGATCCAGGCTTCTGGCAGTGTATTTGTGAATATGATCTACACACAGTTGCCATTCTCTGCAGGTAAGCTCCTCTGGAAGACTTCTGTAATATTTATAAAGACTTTTTTGACTTTCAAATGTTATTACATCACTTAATCTAAAGCCAAATTCTCCCTTTGGTCATGCTGAAGCAAACCAAAAGTACTTCAATAGAGCACAGTCTCATTTTTAAAGTAAGGAGATTTGCCTATTCATCTCCTATAATTTTAGCAAAATTATGGTCTAACTTTAACAATATCTAATTAAAGGGAGATTCAAGTCAAGCAAACAGCATCACTGCACACTTCCTGGTCCAAACATTGTCATAATCAAAAAATCCTGCCATGCAACAGGACCCCAATCTCTCAGGTTCATTAGGTCCCTGTGTTACCTCTGTCCCTCTGCCTGGTGGATAATCACCACTGGAGACTTTCTCTCACCCCAGTTCTTCTCAGATACTGCAGCACCTGAACAGAAAGCAAACCATGAAAGGACAGAATAGGTCCAGTTTGGAGTCTACCACTGAATCATGTTATATCATTTTCACCAAGCAAAGGTGGTCTTTTAAACAGCAACAGAAGTGTGTGTTCTTTTAAAACACCTGACAAAGGGGCTTTATGCATTTGGTGTTTAGGGTAAAGACAGTCTGTCTTGGTGCTGGACTTGAAAACCTCTATGGACACTTTTTCCCCCAATTCTTCAGAAATTAAGATCATAGCAAACATAGCTGTAGAATCCCTCTATATAATGCATAATTATCTTAACTGATGATCTCCTGTGAAATTATAACTTTTATATTCTTATATCCCTAGCAAATGTCACCATCTTCAGACCAACATCTTTCTACATCAATCTGCAAACAACCTTTGGTCTTCAGATCCAGATTCAGCTTGTGCCTATCATGCAAGTGTTCATAGACTTAGACCCATCATACAAAGGACAGACCTGTGGTAAGTGATCTTACCCTAAGAACTGCCTTCATCAGTACACTTCATTCTGCAGGACACTTTCACAGCCCATCTGCTTCCTGTTAGGTCTCTGTGGAAACTTCAATGACGTGCAGACAGATGACTTCAAAACCACCAGTGGTGTAATAGAGGGAACCTCAGCTGCCTTTGGCAACACTTGGAAAACTCGGGCTGATTGCCCTGATGCCAAAAATACCTTTGAGGATCCCTGTACTGTCAGCATCCAAAATGGTAAGCTCAGCAGATAGTAACTTCTTTATTCTCTTGGAAGATGGTAAGGATGAATCAGCTGAACAATCACCAAGCATTTAGCCAAAATGATTCTAGGAAAACCACAGTGGGTCATCTGCACACACATTACTTTTCTCAGGTTATGCTAGAAGGCATTAATTAATTAATTAATTAAGAAGAGAGATTGTTTGTGTTTCAAAACCCACAGAGTTGAATTCTATTGTAAATTAAACCTCTGCAATTTCCCTGCAGGAACTGTAGTTACATTGAGACTAGAGTTTAGACAATGAAGTGCCATAGAATTTCTTACCATGTTTTCAATTCACAGACCAGTATGCTCAGCACTGGTGTGGACTGCTCTCTGACACCAAAGGACCTTTTGCTGAATGTCACTCAACAGTGAATCCAGAAGTTTACCAGAAGGTAACTGGCTCTTAACTTTTTACCATTTAAAAGAAAAGGACTCAGACTTCCAATACTAACACCTGGGAGAGCAGCTTGCCAATTAGGAGATCCATACACAAGAGTTCTTTCCAAGCCAAGGGATGATTTTTATCTACACATCATCATAATTACTCTTTTGTAAAGATATCTTTCTTCCCATTCCCAGGAGGATAAACTTGCAGGCATATTCCTGCTGCCCATATTTTTAGATATTAACCTAAAAGCCTAAGATAGGAGCTTGGATTCCCTGGAATTCTTATCAGGTCAAAGGACAAGAGCCATCTCTCCTGACATATAAGGAAAACTCTACTTAGAATCTTAACTAGCACTTTGCTTAGTTGCTCTGAACTGCTCTCAGAAGGCTCTTGCAAATATCTCCAAGGACAAGGCATGAAATGTGTGTAAGAGGCAGCAAGGAGATTTAGATGAGATGTGAATAAAGAAGTTCCAGGAATTCAAGGTGATGAAGCTCTGGAACAGAACTCCTGGGGACTTTACAAAGTCTCCCTGTTATTTGAAATCTGTAAAATTATGTTCAACAAACATCTTCTGTAATGACAACATTACAGTCACCTTGCCCAAGACAGCAACACATTAAAGGATTTCTTGGGTTGTTCCTGTGATGAAGAGAGCCCCAGCTTCCATGTCTAAGCCCTGAAAGTTAGGTGGCATCAAATATCCTCTACTGGCCCAGTGGCTACAAATGGGAAGTAGCTGGGAAACAACCAACACCTGAATAAGTAAAAGAGAACAAGAAAAGAAAAAAAAAGTTTAAAATTGTGGCCCTCTCTCCTTGAAAGACTTTTCTGAAAGTGCTCAATGAGATCTTCCAAGGAAACCCAGGCTTATGTTTCATTATGCAGATGAGTTACACTCACTTTGAGCTCCAATGTGCATGACGCTCTAAAATGTATAAAGCACTGTGGCTTTGCCATGACAACCTGATGACCATATGCCATCCTCTGTCCCCAGAACTGCATGTTTGACACGTGTAACTGTGAGAAGAGCGAGGACTGCATGTGTGCTGCCCTTTCCAGCTACGTCAGGGCCTGCGCTGCTAAAGGAGTCCTCCTCACTGGATGGAGGAGCAAAGCCTGCAGTAAGTTCTACATTCCTCTGCCTCTTGGAAATGATCATCCAGAAGCCACCATGCAGCAGCTCTCAGGGATTCCTACAGTAAATTGTGTTAACTTCAAGAAGGAATTACCATAGAAGATGAGAAGTAAGCAGGGAGAAAAGGAAAAAAAAGAGACTTTGTTAGATGATTACTCAGAGGCAGCAGAAGCAACATGGACTTCAATACCCTTGCAATAGGAATAAAACAAGTGGGATAGTTCTCAACTTTCTTTGTTAAAAAATACAAAAATAGCAGTGAAGAAAAAAACCCACACTATGCATTAATAGAATTGATTTTTTTTTTCTTTTTTTCTTTTCCTAACCTGGACAAAATGTCTTTGTGCCTAGGGGAAATTTCTGCTGTAGCAGTACAAAAGAAAATAATAGCTACACTATCAAAGACATCACTAAAGCACATGTACATAGATTGCCATGTTTAGCATATATACTTGACCTCAAATACTGCATTTTTGATCTGATCCTCAAATGACCTACAAATGTAACTCACCTTTTTACTCTCTAGCAAAATACACCACCACGTGTCCAAAATCCCTGAAGTACACATACAATGTGGACTCCTGCCAGCCCACCTGCCGCTCTCTGAGCGAGCCTGATGTCACATGCAGCCTCCGCTTTGTCCCGGTCGATGGCTGCACCTGCACAAATGGAACCTACCTGGACGACAGTGGCAAATGTGTGCCTGCTTCTAGCTGTCCTTGTTACTACAAAGGCACACCTCTGTCTTCTGGAGAAGTTGTTCACGATAATGGTGTTGTCTGGTAAGAGATTTGTGAATTGAGATGGGACTTAGGCAATCATCAAAGCGTACAGACATCATGCAAACTATTCAAATCAAGCGTGTTTCCCTGCCTAATCATTTCAATATGAGGAATCACAGATCCTTAGAAACTGTTAGGGATCTCCATGTTTGGAAGATTGTACTTAGACTACTACAGGAATTCAACAAACCCTATTGTGCTGGGTCAGCCGTGGCTCACAGCCAGACTCCCACCCACTCACTCAGTCCCTACCACACATACTTTTCTTACCCATGACTGTAAAAGCCTTGTTCCACGGTGAAAGATGTTTGATAATCCCACTACAGATTATTCCTGTTACTAATAGAATTAGGACTATTCTGAAGGACAGTTTTTAACCAGGCAATTGGAGAGAGCAAACCTGGCTTTATGTAGAATATATTTGTATTTTGGTCTGCTCTAACATAAAACCATTCTCATAAAGGACACATTTTCTTTATTGTTTTATCACACAGTAATTTTTCATTATTTCAGATTCACTAGGAAACAAACTGAAGCTTAACAAGGAAAAGCAAAAATATAGCTATTCTCTTTTTTTTTTTTTTATAGCACTTGCAACTATGGAAAGCTGAGCTGCACTGGAGAGAAACCTGAACCAGGTAACATGTCACTTAGGATTTCCTTTAATTCTCCCTTTCTATCTCCACCCATTTCACTTCTCTCTTTTTTGTTATAATATGGAAATTGTACAAGTCTGAAATCTCACCTTCCTCATGCCTTTTCACTCTTTCAGTCTGCCGACCTCCCATGGTCTTCATTGACTGTGGCAATGTCACTGGAGATGTGGTAGGAGCAGGGTGCCAGAAGAGCTGTCAGACTCTAGATATGGAATGTGTAAGTAGAGACTCCTTCTATCCATTTGAAAGCATACTAAACTGAATCCGTTTTACAATTACCAGCTGCAGCTGGACTCTTCCATCAGGGAAATGTCTCAAGTCATGTTTTCTGTATGGTCCTTGCAGTACAAAACCCACTGTGTCTCTGGCTGTGTGTGTCCCCATAACCAAGTGTTAGATGGCAAAGGTGGCTGTATAGCTCCAGAAGACTGTCCGTGTGTTCACAATGGAAATTTCTACAGTCCAGGAGAATCAATCAGAGTTGGCTGTAACAACTGGTAAGAGCACATTGAAAAAGATTATTTTCAAGCATCTGAAAGGGAACAGTTTAAGCTCCAGGTGAATTACAGAGTTTCACTCTGGTAGGATCAAGATTTATAGGAAGGAATCCTCCGTAACAACCCACTTAGTACCTACCCAGCAAGTTCTGTCTGTATTTTCAACAGTGGCACACAGCACAGAAATCACTAGTGGTTAAAAGGACAATACAGTTTCAATGTTGTCATACTCATTTGAGTCAAGAAAGCTTTTTTTCCTCACAGGCAATCCCCACATTTCAATACATCAAACAAGACTCAGAAATGTGAAAGATGTATTTTCTAACCCAAATTATTCATGACATCACGAAGCAGCAGAGTCTTTGAGTAAATCCTAAAGGCTCCTGAGCTATGCTGCATTTCTGAGAATAAGCAAACCTTATTATTTCATTGTAGGCTTAACACATTCTAAAATCAGATTGATGTACATGCTGTACCTGCAGGAAAAGGCATTTAAAAAACAGCTAGATCTGGTACTTAGTGACATGGTTCAGTGGCATGATGGTAATAGGTTGGTGGTTGGACCTGATGAACTTAAAGGTCTCTTCCAACCTTAATGATTCTGTGTTTGTCTGTGTTTTTACATTTGGAGTGCTTTTTGTCTTATGTAGCACATGTAGAAACAGAAAGTGGCACTGCTCCCAGGAACCTTGCCTGGAAACCTGCTCTGTTTATGGAGATGGGCATTACACCACCTTTGACGGCAAGCGCTTTGATTTTGAAGGAGACTGTGAATATGTTCTGGTCCAGGTAACAGTCCTTCCCAGATTTTGGCACTACTGGGGTACCCTGCATTTTACATATGACCATGCAGCATAGTTAACACTGAATATCATTCCCCTCTTTCAGAACTACTGTGGTCAACAAGGCATGAACCAGGGAACCTTCAGAGTCATCACTGAGAACATTCCATGTGGCACTACAGGAACCACTTGCTCCAAGTCTATTAAAGTTTTCATGGATGTAAGTGTTTTCTTTAATAAGTTGTGCCTTGGGCCCAACATGCCAGAAGGACACAACAAGCTGTTCCACATACACTGCATCATAGCAGTGTTCTCCAATGCAGTGAAAACATTACTCCACTTCTTCACTCACTGCTAACAATTCTGCTCTCTGCTGGAGAAAGCAAAGGAGGAAACTCTAAAGAAAAATTGCTTAACATGAGATTGTTGAATAGAATTATTTTGATGTTGATAGGGTTATTGTTTCAATATAGTTAGTGGCAATGTTTAAAACTGTACTCAATAGGTGACTTTTTTAATTGGCCTATAACTTTTTCTTCTCCTGTCCTAGAACTATGAGCTGGTACTCAGTGATGGACACTCTGATGTAATCCAGAGGGCACCTGGAGGAAAAATGCCATTCCAAATCCGTTCCATGGGCATCTACTTGGTGGTTGACACTACTGTTGGCCTGATACTCATGTGGGACAAGAAAACCAGTATATTCATCAAACTTAGTCCCAGCTTTGAGGTACATTTTAAAAATCCCAATTCATATTATCTCTCAAAGACGAAAATGGAAATTTAGGCTGTAAGTGGAAGACTGAAAGAGCAGCAATTGCATATTATTGTCTTCATAGTCTTGACTTAGATTTTGTACTACAGCTTTTCCTTAAATTACATTATTCAGCAATGGCATAACATTAACTACCTCAGTAGCTTTCTTTATGCAAAGCCCTCACTGAAGAGCTATGCTCAGGATGAGACCAAACTAATGAGCTCCTGAGGTCTGTTACCCACAGATATTGAGAAACTCTACCTTACTGACCTTGGTCGTCTTGTGTTCATCCCCATGAAGGGACACGTCTGTGGACTTTGTGGAAACTATGATGGCAATGGAAATAACGACTTCACTACTCGCAGTCAGTCTGTGGTAGGAAACGTGCTGGAGTTTGCCAACAGCTGGAAGGTGTCTTCTAGCTGCCCGAATGCCAATCGTACGAAGGATCCATGCACGGCCAACCCATACAGGAAAGCCTGGGCACAGAAGCAATGCAGCATCATTACCAGTGGTGTCTTTGCAAAGTGTCACTCCCAGGTATGACAGAAAACAGCCTTAAATTCTCTTGAGCCAGCAATTACATTAGTTTTTATATGGGATATCTGGAAGATATACTAAAATACACTTGGTCATGCTTGACAAACTGAAGTCAAGTCAGGTCCTAGGGAGACTGCATAGAAGTATTTTCACTTTCATTTTCTCTGCTTGCACCTGGAACTAGTACAGTAAGGAAATTGATAGTACACAGTAAAGGAATTGATAGCTTTGTGGTTTTTAATAGAAAGGACAATCATAGATAAAGCTCAGGGTATATTTATTTTCTAACGGCATTATTTTCTACTAATAGAAATATCAGCCTCCTGATATATGTGACTGTGCTTGTAACAGTATCTTTCTGCAAATCTATCTGCACCATCAAATAGCTCTTAGCATTACAACTTACTAGTAATAGTTATATTCAACATTTTCCCCTTGATTTTTCAAAGCAATTGCATGGTTTCTTCCTTTCCTTTCTTGCTGCTACATACAGACCTGTCAGTTTCATATCTTTTATTCAGCTTTAAGACACTGAATGCTTTTTCAAAGACAAGTAGATGAAAACCCAAATGTTTACTCCAACAGATTGAACCAAATGAATATTATCAAGCATGTGTGGATGATGCTTGTGCCTGCGACACTGGAGGAGACTGTGAATGCTTCTGTACAGCAGTAGCTGCCTACGCTCAAGCATGCAATGAGCTGGACATCTGCATTTCATGGAGAACCCCATCTATTTGCCGTGAGTTTCACCCTACTGCTTTTTGAAGGGGTCCAGAGGGAAAGAAAACAGAAGGAAAAAGAAAAACAAGCAGAATGAAGAAATAAATAAATAAGGAAGGATAGAATCATATTTGTTAAGAGGCACTGCTATAGTCTAAAACCTGAAAAGGAAACAAACAACAAAACAAAACACAAAAAACCCCCACAAACCAAAACTAACACACAAAGCAAGCTGGGTAAATCACTGGAAGCCAGTCTATCTTCTTAAAATGAAACCATTGATAGCAACTTTACCAGGGGTGTCATTAGTGTTTGATTTGTTTGTCAATTATGATACATAACTAGTGAACTCCAATATATTACACTTCCACCTGTCTCCACCAGGCTCAGTGTAAAGAAATATTAGTGCATACTAGATAAAATCAGTGATTCAATGACTTGGATTCTCATGCTTAATATGTAACTCTTAAGTTTTATTGGTGTCAAGAGGTGGAAGAAGTGTAACAACTATATTAGAATAGAATTAAGTTAATATATCGTTCACCACCTATATGATTGTGCCCATCACATGGGATTTTTACCCATCAAAACTGAAAGACTATAGAGCAAAAAGATAAAAGCTCCTTTTCTGTCATTTCTGCTTCCTCTAGCTCTGTTCTGTGATTACTACAATCCTCAAGGAGAGTGTGAGTGGCACTACAAGCCATGTGGAGCCCCTTGTATGAAGACCTGCAAAAATCCAAATGGGAAATGCCTCCATGAGTTGAGAGGTTTGGAAGGCAAGTGTCATCTATGTATCTCATTTTACTTACAAAAAGCTAAAATGCAATATGATTAACAAAATTTTTATTCCTCATAAGAAATTATAAGGAGAGATTTTCTAATTAGTGTCTTACTCTGTAATGGATCATGACCTTTTTTGGAATGAAGATGAGGACAAAATGCTCCAAAGCCTAATGTGCAATCAAAGAAATAGCAGTAACAGAGTCTGAAATCCCACTTACTAGATGGGATAAAGTGGGGAAAGTAAGAGTAAAAAAATCCCACTTACTAGATGGGATAAAGTGGGGAAAGTAGAGCATTGCATTACATCTATCTGTGGAAGTCCTTGTATCAACATAACTTTCATTTTTTATTGCAGGCTGCTATCCAAACTGTCCAAAGAATAAGCCCTATTTTGATGAAGAGACCATGACTTGTGTTGACACTTGTGGTTGTTACGAAAATGGAAAGAATTACAAACCAGGAATGCCGATGCCATCAAAGGAGAACTGTCAATCATGGTAGGATTAGTAAAGGTTTTTAAACATTGAGTTGAAAGTTGTGGAGTATAAGTCATCAAGCATTAAGTTTTTTGTTTGCCAACAGCAACTAGGCCAGTCATTACCTGCTGAATAATGTCTAACTTTCTCCCGTTAGCAGGAACTTAAATGATGACATGGTAAAAACTCTCAGTAGAGAGCTTAATTTAGTACTTATTTTGTATTTATTTTTAAATTATTACCTTTAGTAGTGCTTTTACTTTATTACTACCATAAAATCAAATAAAAACAAATTAAAATTACAAAGGATATGGCAACAGTCACAATTTTTATTAGGGTATCCCTAAACTCATTATGTGAAATTATTTCAAAGTTAATAGGCAATTAATCTTCATTGCTTTGAGCTTGTTTCTGTTGTTGCACTGGTGCTTGCATATTTACAACAGTCAGTAAGTCTTCCTCCACATGCTATCAGAATTGATGACATGCTGGGACAAGTGCTGCTAAGCCCTCTATGAAACAGCACGAAGTTAGCAGAACCAGCTGTGAAGCAGTTAACACCTGTCTTTAATACCTTTAAAGTAGCTATGCTTGAATACTGTAAGCACTGCAGTCAGCATGGCAAAGAGGTTAGCACAAAGCCCATCTGACCTAAGCCAACATTCATGGCATGTTTTGCAGTTCATGGACAGCTTTGCCTGCATTGTCTGTGTTGCTAACAGCACTAAACCTAACCTGTCAAATGTATATCTGTATTTACTTAAGTTTATTAAGTACACAGATGGCCTTAGCCACTGTAAATAAGTATATCAAGATTCAGTTCTTAACAGATGATAGATAAATTCCCTTCTAAACCAGAATGCATTCCTGCACCTCTGGAAAGTCTGATGGAAAATTCACTGTGTAGACAACCTCAACATCTGTGATCTGGGGATCCTGTCTCAAATTCACTTTCTCTTCCGAAAAATAAGCATAGTCACCAAGGAGTTAAGAATATCTCATCTCTTCTTTGCCCAGCCCCAAAAGCACTGCTAAGGATACTGCTTGTTCAGTATGCTGGCACAGAACTGTTGTCTTTCTTGCCAGAAAAGTGAGTGATCCTACTTAACCTGTATCTGTACAGCAGGACCGAATATCTAACTCAGAGAAGACGGCTTCCTTCTACATTGAAACACAATGAATAGCAAAGCACCAAAAGAAAAACACAGAAAACAATAAAATGATGACATGAACCAGTATATTCCTGCTCATCAGCTCCTTTTCCTTCTCTTTTCCAGTGAATGCACGACTCATGGCAAAAAATGCAGATATGATGAATATGGTATGTTGACAAAGTTGTTTTAATCTGAAGAGGATGCATTTGAGGAATTCTGCTCTGTGTTTTGGATAGCAAGGAGTAATATGCTCTTTTGATTTACAGAATGTGTCTGCATTTATGAGGGAAAGAAATATGGCTACAAAGATGTGGTCTACAATACCACAGATGGCACGGGAGGGTGCATTGTTGCCGTCTGCGGTCACAACGGAACGCTTCAAAGGATTGTCTACGAATGTCCCATCTCAACAACACCCACCACAGGAACAACCTTCCACTTCAGCACTACAACCCCTGCCACCACTTCCACAGGTACATCCCTTATAGCCCATAAGAGTATTCTCTTCATTAGTGAGTGAATTATAGCAAAAAAGCCATACCTACACTCATAACATAAATGAATTAATACAGTCTCAAAATAAATGACAGTAAGTCTCATTTGTTATTAGCATTTGTTTGCAGTCAGTGTTTGCTAATCAAACTAATACAAGAAAATAAACACAGAAAACAAAACCAATTCTGAAACATCAAAGTGGAAACTACTGCACACTGGTTTGATACTGCTTATCTTCATAGTGAACAATAAAAAAAAAATCAGTATCAGATTCAATATATTTAATAGTAATTATTTCTATACCTGGGATGATCTTTACTGAAAGAATAATCCATTATTTTTCCTATTAAACTACAGAATGATTACTTTCTGTAGAATTCCTGGTAGGGTTCATGGTATTTATGATTATGGTACTGAAGTGGATTTTTCAGATACTGGCATTGAGATGCTGACATCATTTCTAGAATTCCTGGTCAGCATTCTTCTAGTAATCTCTAATTACTAGGGGCACGTTGTTTAACAAAAGAAGCATTCAGAATAAAATTTGGAACTACATGTTTTGAAATCACAGAGACCAACAGCACTGCTGGAATGCATTAGACATTTTCCAGGCATTTAACAATAATTCACCTGCAAAAGCTTATGGACTGATCTCCAACCAATAAATGGTTTCTTAAGAGTAGAGACAAAGCACAGGGATGTTAATAATGGTGCTTTAGACATCTTATCCCTCAAATGGAGGAGCAAAGACAGTGCAGCCTATTACAGGAGGAGCTGACTCCTTTGGAAGAAAAAGTACCTCTGAATCTTGATGCGCAGACCAAAAGTTATTTTTCCCACTGGATTTGACTGGGTCTTTCACATTCCAGAGCAATGTGATAGAAGCAAGATAGAAGCCAAGCAGTCACACTGAATCAAATGCAAAAGAAGTGATTTTTTTTTTCCTCCCAATGTGTATAAATTATGCTCAATATTTATTTCAGGACTTTGCAATAGAGAATTAACATTCTTTTAGGAAGTGACAGTTCCTAGCATATGGAATTGTTAGTACACTAAACAGCCACACTGCAGGCACACAATGCAAGCAAAAGACCATAGGAGTATTTTCAGCCCATTTAGTAAGTGAGTATCTACAGGAATTTATTCTAAGCTTCATGGTCTCTTCTTCTCTTTCACAGTGTCACCAACTACCTCTGTGTGTGTTCACGAAGTCTGTCACTGGTCAGAATGGTATGATGGGAACGTGCCAACCCCTGGCTATGATGGTGGAGATTTTGAAACCTTTGATGATTTGAGAGCTAAAGGTTATGAGGTCTGCCAAGCTCCACGGGCTGTTCAATGCAGGGCAGAGAAATTCCCTAATATACCCCTGAAAGACCTTGGACAAAAAGTAGAATGCAGTACAAAAAATGGGCTTATATGCTACAACAAGGATCAAATTTCAACAATGTGCAACAACTACGAAATCAGAATTTTATGCTGTACATTTGTACCATGCTCTTCCACAACTGCAACTAAGACCACAGAAACATCAAGTACAAGTGAAGAAACTACAACATTTTCACCTGCTACAACAACACAAATTACGACAACTTCTGAAAGTACTACCAGTCCTTTCTATAGTGAATATTCAAGCACAACAACAACACAAACCACAACTTTCAGCACTCCCACTACAACAACCCCACTATGCTTCAGAGAAGAATGTCACTGGTCAATGTGGTATGATGTCAGTTACCCAGGGTCTGGATACAATGATGGAGACTTCGACACAGTTGAGAACATTAAAAAGAAGGGATACAAGGTCTGTGAAAACAGAAAAGCTGTAGAATGCAGAGCAGTAAGGTTCCCTAACACACCCTATCCACTCCTGGAGCAACACATAACATGCAACACAGAGGAAGGCTTGAAATGCTACAATAAAGACCAGCTACCACCCATCTGCTATAATTATGAATTAAGATTTAAATGCTGTGAAAACGTAACAGTTCCGTGTGAGACAACACCGTCCACAACGCCACACATTCAAACTAAACATCCAACAACTACAACATCAACAACTACACCACAAACGGAGCATATTCACAGCAGATCAACAACACAAACAACCACGTATATATCAACCACCCAGTCCACTACCACCTGTGAGCACGAAATCT
>VWZX01008720.1:406370-436237 GCA_013399015.1 Galbula dea | reverse complement strand
CCACTTCTTGTAATCTGGGCGTTCTCCCACAGAGCACTGAAGATGCTAAAACACTAACGTAAATCATACATAAATAGAGATAGGAAAGGAACAAGGAGAGATAAGAGGCAGGAGTTCAAAGACTATTGCAAAATATACATTGTAGTCAGCAGAATTAAGAAAAGGTCAAAACTTTGCCTGAGGAAGAAGAGCAAAACCACAACCCCTCAAGAGGAAGTAAAGGATGTGCCACCAAGAATCTCCCCAAAATGAAGACTCCGCCCCAACTCTGCCTTAACTCCTCCTGTTATGAATATTATAATTAGGTGTTGCAATAACATGACTATGCATGTAAAGATGTTGTAATCTCTCATGTAAATTGTATAAATAGTCTGATTTTCACTGACTGATTGGGAACTCTTTGTCCAGCGCGAGCTGGGGGTTCCCCAACGTTGCCTGAAATAAATACCTCGCTGCTTAAAGACTAAAACTTTGTCTCTGAGCAGTTCCATAGAGCTTTTTGGGGCATAATTTTCGGCATCAGGCTGCTGCTCTTCACAGCCACATGAACACCACCGCCTGAAACATGTGCCCAGGCAGTTCAGCAAGATGTGGCCATAGTCGAGACACATGAGTATCAGGAGGAGTGCGCCGATGATTGAGACGAATATCGCTAGGCCCACCGCACAGTCAATCAACAACTGTGCGTGGTCAAACATCTCCTGCTCATGATCCATTTTGTTTTCCTTTTTCCTGTTTTGCTGGAAGATGGCATGTGTGAGTGTGCTTGGGCTTGCCCTCCTTTTATAGTCTCGGGGTGACCCAGGACCCTTTTTGGGGGTGGTCTCGCGGGTGACACCACATTTCCTGAATGCACGTGTGGACTTGTTCAATCCAGCTGTCTCCAGAAATTTCTGTTGCACAGTATATTATTACCATGTATTAAAACTTAGTGGCTTTAGATTTTAGAATATTTTAGCCCTTTTTCTTTTTATCTTTATTAAAGTATCAGGAAACAAATGACCTGTCACTTGGATCCTGCTTAACAGACTAGCTGTACTCGAGAACCCATTTTAACCACATCATTTGGCTGTAAGACCAATAAAACAGCTGATGCCAATATCCATTGGCAGATCAATCAACCCAAAATGCTAAGAGCAGCTTTGCAACATCATTTGGTTCTCAAGTACCTGCTAACTGGGGGAGGTGTTTGGTTGTTTGTTGTAACCTTAATAATTCTAGTCGTTGCCTAGAATTGGTAACAATAACCTTGTATTATACCATGTTTAATAAGCAATATGTAAGCAACTGTTTTAGCTTTTGTAGAATGTTTGGTCTTGCATTTAACCCTGTTATACTGGATATTGTTAATTATTGTACAGGTTATGCTCATTAGTTATTGTGAAAGCTTGCTTTCTCCTTCTTCTTCTGCTTCTCTATCCCTCACACCACCAAGGGATACCGGCCTTAAGGCAGCCATGTTGAGCCACGGGGTGATGTAAGAGACTGTGTCTGAAGGGACTAATATCTCAACATGGTCAGAGACAAAAGTACCATCACTGTGGCTTCTGGGCGGCTGCAGGCCATGGTGGGGGTTACTTGTGGGAACTGTGTAGGTTGCTGACAGGCATGTCTCCTTTTTTGAAGTTGTAGTTTGTCTTGTCCACTGCCTGTACTATTTATGCTTAAGAACAGGTTGTGTGACAGTTAAATCTCTGACACACAAACTTTTTCTTAACTTGTCCCGAGGAGTGCTAATTGGCCCTGTTCAATAAATCCCAATTTTGGTTAAGCAGTTGCTATACATCTTGTGGGTGCCTCTGCAACAAGCACTCTCTTGCACTGCTGTCTTTCCTGTTGGCAATCTATGAGGTTGCACACTCTACCTGGAGTTGCAGAGGGAGCTAGAGAAGGCTGATCTCTCCTTACCTTATTCTTGCATCTCCTTCATGGAGCGCATGCGCCAGAGGAATTTCATGCGTAAGCGGTTGACATTCCTGTGGCACCTGGCTATGTTGGCCTGCACCCGGCACAGCTGTTTGTATTTCTGGGAGATGTCACTTTCCTTGCAGCCTGTTCCCATGGCAGATGACTTTGTCTGACTCCTTCCCTGGAAAGGACAGGGCCAGAGGCTCAGTGAAGCAGGTGGGGGCTTGGGGCTTTCTACCTGTGTTGTGTTTTGTTTTTTTCATGTATGAGTATAGGTTGGGGAGTGACCTGTTGGAGAGCAGTGAAGGGGAGAGGGATCTGGGGGTCCTGGTAGATGGAAGGATGAGCATGAGCCAGCAGTGTGCTCTTGTGGCCAGGAGGGCCAATGGGATTCTGGGGTGGATTAGAAGGGGTGTGGTGCGCTATTGCGGGCTGCGGGGGCCAGGCTCCTACAGAGAGGAGGCGGGACAAGGCCGAGGTCAGTTTCTTACAAGAAGAAGTTGGGTAGCCTGAGAGAGAAGGTGGGAGTCAGCTAACCAGGAGCTTTGCAGGCAGGTACACAGAGGCCCACAGTCTTGGCATGCTGCCCCTTCCACACAGCGTGCAGTGTCAGTCTTATCACATTCACATGTTTTGTAGTGCACTGGTTTTATCCCCTTTATGGTACTTGTTTTTACCTAGTAAGTGTTGCTTCTTAATTGGTCAGTATAATTTGTATATGGAAGTCTCACTTGCTAATTTGTCAGTATACATTGTTTATGAAGGTGTTGGTTACTACTTGGTCAGTGCCCTTTCTGTATGAAGGTAATTGGTCATTATCCTTTCTGTGAAAGTATAAAAGTAGTGTTGCCATTAATAAAATGGCTACCTGACGGTGCTATCTGTGTGTCATGTCCATCCCTACTAACGACAAAGGGGTGTGGCTAGTGGGTCAAGAGAGGTTCTTCTCCCACAGAATCACAGATCACAGAATCATTACAGTTGGAAAGGACCCTCAAGATCTGGTGAGGCTGCATCTGGAATAGTGTGTCCAGTTCTGGGCCCCTCAGTTGAAGAAGGATAGGGAACTGCTGGAAAGATTTCAGCGCAGACCCATAAAGATGATGAAGGGGGTGGAACATCTTCCTGATAAGGAAAGGCTGAGGGAGCTGGGGCTCTTTAGCTTGGAGAAGAGGAGGCTAAGGGGTGACCTCACCTATGCTTTTATATATATGAAGGGTGGGTGTCAGAAGGATGGGGTCAGGCTCTTCTCAGTGAAGCCCAATGACAAGACAAGGGGTAATGGCTGTAAGCTGAAGCATAGGAGGTTCCATGTGAATACAGGAAAAGAATTTTCTCCCAGTTGAGGTGCCAGAGCACTGGCACAGACTGCCCAGAGAGGTTGGGGAGTCTCCTTCTCTGGAGAGATTCAAAACCCATCTGGAGGTGCTTGTGTGACCTTGGCCTAGGGAATCCTGCTGTAGCAGAGGGGTTGGACTAGATGATCTTTCGAGGTCCCTTTCAACGCCTAACATTCCGTGATTCTGTGATTCTGTGATTGCAAGCCTTCTTGGCCACGGCTTTTGGGGTTCCCTGCTCCCCACACTCGGCCCCTTCCTGTTTGACTGATCTCGATTGCTCACCTGTCCGTGGTGACTCTCCTTGCTCCAGAGGTGAAGTCCAATCCAGACGATAAAAAGGAGACACGTGGGTTTGCAGACCTGCCAAATCAGGCAGGTCGCATCCACCTCGGCAAGGTCCTTCCAAAGCTGGTGCAGAAGGTCGATCATGTCAGAGACCATGCTCCCTGTCTCAGCGGGTGGTTGTCTCCTGCACGGAGTAACTATCCCTGTCTTGACCCCTTCCCAGCCCTGTCTGTCAGGGCTCTGAAGGATGAGGAGCTGAAACATGTGGAAGCCCAGACAGAGAGCCACGGTGCTGCAGCAAATACACCTGAGAGACATCGTGGTGTCTCTCTAGGAAAAAACCTTTCTGAGCTAGAGGTGGCCTGGCTGTCTTCCCCAGCAGAGCTCAGGGAGTAACTGCCAGCAACCGTTTCCCCTCAGGCGTTGCCCTTGGAAGCGTTACGTAGGCGCAAAGTTATAAACCGATGTTCCGTAAGGGGGCGCGGTGGGGTTGGGAGCCGCAAGCGGTATCGTTGAAAGGTTGCGTGGGGCGGGTCCGGAAGGGGTGGGTGCGTGTCTGTGCGCGGCGTTGGTGGTTGGTGGGGAGTGCTGCACGGCGCCGAACCGTTTCCTGCCTTTTAGGAAGGGCCCGTGGGGTGAACGCGGCTCTTCTCTTCTCTTCTTTTCTCGTCTCGTCTCGCCTCGCCTGCAGGACCGTAGCTTGGTGGCGGAACCCGCGCCTGGCGTGAGCGAGCGATCGATCGCGGCGTCGGGCAGGAGGGCGGCGGCGAAGGCGGCTTCCCGGGGCTGCAGGCGGCTGCTCGCTCGCTGCAGCGCAGGGTTGACCACTTGTCCGCCGCCAGTGCGCCTCGTTTCGGGCGCACTGCCCTGTCCGGGTGCCGCTGGGGTGGCGGAAGCGGGCCGGACCGGCAGCGGCGTGTGTCGCGGCCCCCCCCCGGGAGGCCGCCGAGGCGCGGCGCCCAGCGCTGCCCGGGCCCCTCCGATTCCGGGGTTTGTGGTCGAGCGGCGGGGCTGCCGTGCTCTTCGGCTCGGCCCGATGTGCTCTTGCGGGCAGAGCTCCGCGTCCCTGACCGCCGCTTTCAGGGGCTGCAGGTGTCAGGTGTTCGCGGGAGCGGGCGGGAGGGAAGCGGTGTTCGTCCCGGAGGAGCAGCCGTGCTCCTCGGAGAACCTGCCTGTGCCGACCGGGGCTCGAGAACCAAGGCTGCGGTTTGCTGGGCAAAATCCTTGGTTCAGCCGATTGCTGCCCCGCAGTGACGGCTAAACCGTGGACTCCGGTCCAAAATGTTGGGTTTTGTTGATTTTTCCCTCCCCCCCTCCCCGCCCCATGACTTCCAATGCGGCTTTTCAGGGGATTAAATCTGATACAATCAGGGTTCCAATAATAGCACCGTCCACGTTTCCTAGCGTGTGCAGAGGGCTCCGAACGCCTTTTGCCGGTGCTCCTGCACGGCGGCGGTCGTGGAGAGGGTACTTTGCGGGGGCGGGACACACTGCGTGTTCCCCGCGGCTGCATGTGGAGAGGTTCCACTTCTCCCCCTTGACGCTGGTGAGAGGCCACAGCCGAGTCTGACGGGACAGGCTGGGCTGTCCTAGATCGGGTTATAATTTGGGATACAGTGCGCTAACCGGGAGGAATCGGCTTTCTTTAGTTGCAGGACAGTATGAACCTGGGTTCCTTTGCAGCTGTGGAAGACAGAAAGTCTGAGGTTGTTCTTCACTGACGGGCAAACTGCTCGGTTTGTGTGTTTTTGTACCTAGAGAGTATTGCATGTACTTCTTTCTGTAGCCAAATAAAGCTATAGCTGTTTTGTAGTTTATTTTAAGTTGTGCCAAAGATACTTTGTGTCTTTTGGATTTGGGGCTCCAGTCTGACAATCTCAGTCTTCCAAAATTGTTCCTAAATTCAGGTTTTTCTATTTTAAATGCTACTGCAGTTCATCCTAAGAGCTATTCAGTCTCTTTCTGTTGCTGCTTTTCCCTGTTTTCCCATTTCTCACTCCATTTCTTGGTGGGAAGAAGTCTTTTGAGTGTCAGTGTGGAAACAGAACATCCTTCTGTTCTTTTAAATAAAGAGAAGAAGTTAGGGTTACTGCTCTAAGTATTAAAGAAGGGCTAATCTACATTAGAATTAGAAGTTAGTGATTGACTATGGAAAGCTTGTGCAGTTTGCAACTGTTACTCCTCTCCCAAAATGAGTATTTGGAGTGGTAGTGAGCATGGGGCACCATCATTAATCTTTGCAGATGTGGTACCATTGCTAGCATCCCTCTTCCCTCTGGACCACATAGTTATCTTCGATTTCCAGACATAAGTTTTATCTTCTCTCAGATTCTGGCTCTGCAAGTGTGGCTGTTGAGCAGCACTGTGCTCTTTGTTAGGTGCCAGCCTGCATTAAATCTCTGGTATATATGTGAGGGAGGGAGGCCTCCTAGCTCTGAGGAAGGAGTGAGAGTTACTTGAGATATGTTTTCCTTTTTGTAGAACACTTTTAAGGATTCAGGGAGGCAGAGAGTTTACTGACTTAGATGTGTGTGCTCCATTTGCCTAAAGAACTGTTATGCAGATGTGGTCAAATTACTTTTAATGATGATTTCTTCTGCTTTATTCTCTGCAATCCAGATATCGTTAAGCTAGGCTGTGAACTTTGTAGCTGGTTAAGTGCTTGAAGGCATACTAGTACAGGGACACGGTCAGTTCTGTTGTCCTAGAGCCAAGCTGAAGAGAGGGAAGAAGATTCTCTTGCTTCAGAATATCACCCTTTTATTTTGTTCTCTGTTTTCTTTTTTAACTCAGGTCTTGAAGCTTAGGGTGAAGATTTCTCTTCACAGTGCATGGACGGAAAGCCAATGCGCAGGTAAGATGTGGAAAACAATTGCCTTTCTCTTATCCTGTGATGATAAATCCTGTGAGTTTGTTTTGTAAGTTCCTAGAGCATAAAATGTTTGGATTTGTTGTGTTTTAATTATTGATCTATCTATCTATTTTAGGCTATAAAGCATTCATCTTTAGTCCTTACCTAAATGTATTTAGTTGTCAGTATTTACCAGACCAGGTGTCTTTAAGTGAAGGTGCTGTTAGGGGGACATTGGAAGATAAGTTTTAATTCTCCATCCCCCTTTCCTGCTTCCCCCATTTGCTATCATATTTACAATTCAGTATTTAATACCTTAGATATTCATGTTTAGTCTGCCTGCACTGTTTAGGATGTTGAAAGCAGGGCAACTTTGTTACTGATAATTCTGTAAGTAGTCATGCAAGAAAAGACAAGGAATTTTAAGCATAGATGAATGTATTTCTAGCTACTGTATTTGCAGAAACCATTGCCCTGGGTTCTGTGTTGAGGAAGGAGGTAAGAAATAGTCATTTAAACCCTTTACACTATGTTGTGTCATTAAATGAACCCCTCAAGCACAAGAAGAAAAGACTGTGCCGCTGCTTCAGCTAATGAGTAAACCTTGGGATGGGATACAGGCATCACTGGGGCTATGTATTGTTCAGTATTTTTGCCAAGATAAGAAATGTGGTTTAGACAATGAGGAGGTGTGTGTGGCTTTTAGTGGGAGTTCCTTTTTCACCAAGGTGCAGTAAGTGGCAGATGAGATTTCTTCCATCTTGGCCTTCTACAGTGGAGCCTGTTGAAATCTTAACCAACGTAACCCCAGAGCTTGCCAGGTTCTTGCACAGTACTCTGTCTATCAAAATGTTTTGGCAAAATGACATAAAATTGATGGCTAGCTTGGCTTGTGTTCCTGTTTTCTCTCTTGTTTTATTTTTCATGTCCCTAATGGAAGAATTGAGGTTGTGAGTTTATTGTTTATGTTGCCTGTTCTCTGTATGTTGCCTCGAGGCAGAGAATTAAAAGTGCTGAAGTTCGTGTGCCTGTTCTGGGTTTGTGGCCTTGGACATGGTATCACGGAAGTTTGGTGTGCCACTCAGGCTGGGTAGGTTTAGTGGTGGGCAACAACCTGAGGCTGAAGAAGTAGAGGTTTTCTGGTGTGGTGCTGATCCTGGCACTTGAGGCTTTTTTAACCTTTTTTCAGTTTTTATTTGGCTAATGGACTAGACCTCAGTACCTTTTGTTTTTTCTCCCTCTGGGGCAAACCAGGGTAGAGCATGGGTAACATGTTTTGACATACTTACATGGCTTTACTTGAACTAACCTTTCAGCTGATCTCTGTGCCTGGCTGTATTGTGTTGCTGCAGTCCAGCCTGACAAGCATGGCTCTGTTGTGAGCTGTGGGCTTCAGCTCTTGGCTAGACTTGCATGTTTTAAGGGCCTCTGTGTGGGTTGTTAAAATCCTTATTTGTTGTTCTGCTGAATGTCTTGGCAGAGAAAGGTTCCTGATTGGATTTCAGGCTCACAGATCTTCCTATCAAGTCCAGTGAAGCAGATGGCAGAGCACTTCTTTTATCCTTTTCCTCAAGGCTCTGCAGCCATTTGACAGCACATGTGAGAGTCAGGTTAGGTATTGCAAGGAGAGGAGAGTGAGCCTTGGTCAGTGCTGGATAGGTAAGCGTGGTGAGTTGGCATCAAAATGTTGGCAGCATTCAGAGTGGAGGAAGTACAGCTGGAACATAAAAGGAATTGCAGCTCTTCCTGTCAAGATGATGGCTGAGGAAAGGCATTGGTGTTTAAACAGGATTTAGCTTGCATTAGAAATGAAGTGGTAGTTGGGGCAGGCTTTTCTTTCTCACTGTTGGGGAGCAGCAAGAGAACACTTTTTCTGCTAAGGGTAAACACAAGGCAAGAGGGGAAATCTCCAGTGAAGGGGCATAGTCTACAGTACCTGAGCAAGGAGGGCAGAGTGGATATTAACCAGCATCAGTCAAGTGTTCAGTACTCATCAAGCAAGTCTGTAGTGATGAGGAAGGGCTGTGGTCAAAGCAGGAGGCCAGCTCAACAGGTCAGTATCAGTGGGGTTACGTGATCAGGTGCAGAAGTGCCTTTAACATAGTTCAGACCAGGCATGAAGGGGTGAGCAACTCCCAGGCAAAGTGAGGAGGCCCTCCAAGCTCTTTCTTTCCTAACAGCTTGATCCCAGGTTACAGCAGTGCTGTTTCAGAGCTGGCTGAAGCACAGGCAGCCAGACCCCACTGAGGGGAAGAGGCTGTAGATCCCAGCAGTGGCTTAGTGCCCTCACATGCACTCGGGAAGTTAACCAGTCTCTTGGGTATCCAACTCTTGCCCAAGACAAACTGCAAGAGGCTTAGGAAAGTTTTGGAAGACTTCAGTAATAACCTCATCTTTCAGAGTGTGGACATCTTCTTTCATGGTGAAACTGAGTTTTGTACTTTTTCTGAAAAGATATGTGGTAAGAGTGGGTTTTGGGGTGAACTTTGGATGAAGCTGCTGCAAGCTGTAAGGACGTAGATACTGGTGTTAGTAAAGTTTTGCCAAGTGGCATTGCTGAATAACATGGAGGCAAAGCAGCCTCTCTTCAGCTGGCTTGTTAGTGTTGCAGCCTGCCTGCCTCCCCGTTTGTACTTTTCAGCAGTGTGCTGCAAAAACGGATCCTTTGTCAGCCCTTTCTTAATCCCGTTGTATTTGCTGATTTCGCCAGCCCTGCGTTTTGATGGCAGCTAATCCCAGAATCTCTGCGTAGCTGAGTGTGTCTTTTATCCCTGCATACATATTCCTTCTCTGGTCCTCAACCCTTCTTAATCACCCTGAGTATTCAGGAGGAGCAGCTCTTAGCTTTGTGAATGTGTGCAGGGAGGCAGCCAGCCTGCCATGTGAGAATCAAGTGCTGCCTTCTGTCTTTCACACCTCTAAGCTACTGACTCATCTTTTTCTTCTCTGTGCATATGTATGCATAATGCCCACACGGTGCAGTTAAGTTAGTATCCATGTGGAGACACAGGCCACCAGCCAGTGTCCTTTGTTCACTGTCCTGTGCCAGTGCATAGCAGCAACACGCAGGGCTTAACATCAAGCCTCTGGTTTGATCCAGTATGGAAATTCTCAAGCCCATTCATTGATCACCAGCTTCTGCATTACACAGTGAGAAGTTATGGGTGAATTGGGAGTGTGAATTTGGTTATTACTCCTTTTTGTTTTCCATCCATTCAGTTTTCTTTAATCATTAGCTAGCACTTCCTCTCCAGGAGGAAGGAGGCTTGTATACAATGCAGGCACTCAGATAAACGCTGATGGGAACAATGCAGGAATGCCTCCAATTTGTACTAACCAGACTCCTTTGAAAGATGTGTTCAGCAGAGTCTCATTTGGGCAGGAAAATCCTGTTCTGTCCTGGCTGGGAAGGACTCAGACTATTGCCTAAATCTGGCCAGCTAATCAGGTGGTAGGAGATGGTCTACGCCGCTGCTCTGTGTCAGCAGAGACTCTTGAGGAGTGGGATAGACAAGGTGCACTGTATTCCACCTGGCAGCATAGCCTTCATGGAATGTTTCTGTACTCAGAATCTGTAGCAGTCTGAAAAGCTCCTGGAGGTCTGCTTGAGGCTGTTTTCAGTGGGGGTCACGTTTGAGAAAAGCCTGCAGGTGTAACAGGGGGGTTCTGCCTTCCAAAAGGAGCTCCTGTCCTAGATGGAGCTAGAGTCTCCAGGTAGATTTTTGTCACCACGTTTCTCCATCTCTTGGTGGAGGAATTAAATTACCTCCCATCTGCCCTTAGCTGCTAAGAGCTGTGGAATGAAGCCAATTAGGTAAATTCATCTTTAGCCAAGGTTCTCAGTACCATTGACCTTGGTGTGCATATGCTGCTGTCTGGAGAGCTGAGCTGCATTGTTTGGGAGGAGCTTGGCAGGAGCTTTGAAAATGGTTGTCAAACCCCCCAGGGTGAGTTTTAGTTGTGAGGGACAAGAGTGGGTGGAGGAGAACGAGGGGCAGTGGCAGAGCAGACAGATTTTGTCAGAGGTGTCAGAAAAGGAGAACAGTCTTGGATATAAAAAGATGGAGTAGGGGTAAAAAAACTCAAGGCATTTAAGGTGCAGAGGCTCACCAAGAGCAAGCAGCAAAACCCAGAAGCTGGACCCAGCTGAATCTGTGTAACTAAGATATGAGGAAGAGGTAATGGTCTGAAACATCTGAATAAGGTGGTGAAGGAGAGGGTGTGGGGGGAATGAGAAAACAGGCTGAGATGCAAGTGAATAATTGGAACTGCTGCAAAGAGACTGGTTTCCCTGTGGTTAGGATGTGCATTTGACATAATAATGAGAGGAAAAGATGTGAGTTGTGTGAGGTTTTTTTTAATTCTTTCCTTCAAGCATGCTGCAAAATACATTGAGCAATGGCAAAATCAAGTCAGATTTCTTTTTCACTCTTCCTAACGAGCAAAGTGAGGTAATGACAGCTCACAAATGCCAGTGGACCAGAGAAGCTGGTAATGGATGGCATGTGTTTGGGTCTTTCAGTAGCTCTCCACCAGCCAGTGTGCTCATTGGATGCTGCTATTTTGCTCAGTATGCTTTAGTTGCTCCACGTGATGGTTTTCCTTTGAAGGTGGCAAAGGCAATAGTTTCCTATATTTTCTTTATGTTCATAGTAATGTCCTGTCTCTAGTGCCCCTATTTTAGTAACTGTGGAGATGATGTGTGGCAGAAATTCACCTATGCTGGGAGCATGCAAAGTGGCATTTCTGTTCTGTGTGCACTGCTCTGCCTGTTTAGTCTCATTGCTGGAAACAGAGTTGTCTGTTTTTCCCCCTTTGTGCCAGAAGCTTGGTTTTTATATTCTCAAGTGGTTCCTCCTCTCTAAAATTACAATCTTGATTTTATTTTTTTTCCCCCTTCATTTTTTGGTAGGCCTGTAGTCTATACAGAGTGGATACTTTGATTGGTTTGACTCTTTCCTGGTTGGTCTGATAACCCTGATTGCCTTCTGCAGTTGTTAGTCTGCTCTTCTGGGGAAAGATTAATCTTCTGAAGCTTGTCAGGGAAGGTGGATTGAGTCAGAAGCCTCCATAATTCAAAACAAAATGGAAGAGGTATGATTACATGGCTATTCTGTGAATCTGAAAGATACATGTGGTAGGCTGCAGGCTATTTGAAGTTCCTGAGGACTGGCAGAGATCACAGTGATGAGCAGCCTTATAACAAATGGAGGTAGAAGACCAGAGAAGTTTGGCCAAATCACGCAGCTGGAGTTCTTTGCAGTGTAAATCTGTCTCTGGCTTTGTCAAAGAACACTCAAGTGGCCATGGGCAAGTCAGCTAATCTTCTCTGCTTTGAGTCACTCTCTGTGAAATGGGGATAGCGCTTCTCTACCACACAAGACTATTAGGAGGTTCAGTTAATATATAGGTGTAGTTGGGTATTACAGTGATGTGTCATGGAAAGCATATAAAAATAGGCATAAATATAAGCCTGTTGCAAGTTGGCATTTGTTTACTTCTAGGTCTGCTTGGGTTTGAGATGGATTCCTCTTTCACAGCCTCATGTGCTTGTTTCCGCGTTCCAGCACTGGAGCTCTGGGCACTGCTGGCTTTACGCTCCTCATCAGTGTAAGCCTCAAGAGCTTTGGCTGACAGTTGGTGGTAGATTAGCTGCTGCTGATGGTCCTATCTTATGGCTTTCTCTACTTCAGGTGTACCAGTACCCGAGCAGGAGAGACCGGAATGGATGTGACTAGCCGTTGCACGCTTGGGGATCCTAACAAGCTGCCCGAGGGGGTGCCCCAGCCTGCTCGCATGCCTTATATCTCTGAGAAGCACCCTCGACAGACTCTGGAAGTCATCAATCTCCTCCGGAAGCACCGGGAGCTGTGTGATGTGGTGCTAGTAGTAGGTGCTAAGAAGATCTATGCCCACAGGGTGATTCTGTCAGCCTGCAGCCCGTACTTCCGAGCCATGTTCACCGGGGAGCTGGCAGAGTCTCGGCAGACGGAAGTAGTGATCAGAGACATTGACGAAAGGGCCATGGAACTGCTGATTGACTTTGCCTACACCTCTCAGATCACTGTGGAAGAGGGAAATGTCCAGACCTTGTTGCCAGCTGCTTGCCTTCTCCAGTTGGCTGAGATCCAGGAGGCCTGCTGTGAGTTCCTTAAGAGACAGTTGGACCCTTCCAATTGCCTAGGCATCCGGGCTTTTGCTGACACTCACTCGTGCCGTGAACTGCTGAGGATTGCCGACAAGTTCACCCAGCATAACTTCCAGGAGGTAAGAAGCTAGCGTGCTTGGAGTCACCATGTAAAAATCTGTGAGAGCTTTGAGCATCCCTCCTTTTGTGCTTCTTCCCAAATCTTGCATTAAAACATCTGCAGTGTGCCTTAACAGTGGTGGGTGCCAGCTGTTAAGTGGGAAGGAAAGAGGTACTTGTAGGGCTTTGTTGGAGCGGTGCTCTGTATATGATCCGTAGCATTTCCTCTCTAAAAGTTATGTGGTGGGTGCCACGTGGAAGGCAAAGGTGGCAGATGTAGTTGGAGTTTGGCACTGAGTGTTGTGACATCCTGTTTCCCTTTCTTAAGTGTTCTGGATGCTACATGACTGGAGAGGAGAGAGATGTTAAAGTAAGGCTTACAGCATCAATAGAACAAAAACTGAATGTTGGGTTTAGGGACTGGAAAACTGGGTGTAGGGTGGAGAGTAGAGCTGCCTCAGTGGACTCTTCAACTCCCTTGCTGTAGCAGGACTAGGATTTGCATCTGTTGTTCAGCAGCAGTCGTTTGCAAGCAGTTTAGAGGTGTAATTTTGTAGCTGACCTTTATAAAATCAAGCCTTCTTTGTTAATTCTGCCTAGATGATATCTGGGGAAAAAACATTGCCAGCAACTGGTTCAGAGAAGGATCAGCATAATAATTAAGGATTCTGTGAAGATGGGTCTTAACTGTTACACCCAGGTGCAGAATGGAGCCCAGCAGACACTTAAGTAGTGTCTTTCCTGAGCCCTGGTCGGAAGGGCAAGAATTTGCATGTGTTCTGGAAGCAGGATGCAGCTGCTCTCTAGGAGTGTGCTCAATGTGAAGTTTGTTCCCCTGCTAGAGAGAGAGGTCTCTTGCTTGCTACCAAAACTCATTCCTCCATCCCTTGGAACAGGTAGCCTGCTGTGGAGAAGTGTCCTCTTTCCACCTACTTCACAGGTAGATCCTTTCCAAAGGGAGTAACTCCAGGGTTGACTCCTGATGTTTAGTTTTCCCCAGAAAAGCAGCAGTATTGAAGTGCTGTGGCTGATTGCAGCTTGCTGACTTTTTTTTTTTTTGCCCCTGTAGGAAACAGATTGAAATGGTATTAATTTCAGTCAGGTAGTACTGAAGAAAAATAAGGGCAGAAGCAAACACAATTGAACTTGATTGTTGGACATGTTGAAGACAGTGTTTGGTATCTAACTGTAAACAGGACACCAGTTTGCTCTAAAAGTTGTGATTACATCTTTTCTAACCATGAAAACTAGGAAAAAAAAATAGAATTTACATGTTGAGAGCTTGTCTTTTGTAGAAGATGATTTCCCCAAAGCCCTACATTTTAGCTGGCCATTTCATGGGCTTTGTATTTCTTTTCTTCTGGAATTGTTTTTGGGGGAGCAGAATCACAGAATGTTAGGAGTTAGATGGGACCTGGAAAGATCATCAAGTCCAACCCCCCTGCCACAGCAGCATTCAGGTCACACAGAAGTGCCTCCAGATGGGTTTGGAACATCTCCAGAGAAGGATACTCCCCAGGCTCCCTGGGCAGTCTGTGCCAGTGCTCTGGCACCTCAACTGGGAGAAAATTCTTTTCCTGTATTCACATGGAACCTCCTATGCTTCAGCTTACAGCCATTACCCCTTGTCTTGTCACTGGGCCTCACTGAGAAGAGCCTGACCCCATCCTCCTGACTCCCACCCTTCCCACATTTAAAAGCATAGATGAGGTCACCCCTTAGTCTCCTCTTCTCCGAGCTAAAGAGACCCAGCTCCCTCAGCCTTTCCTCATCAGGAAGAGGTTCCACCCCCTTCATCATCTTTGTGGCTCTGCACTGGACTCTTTCCAGCAGTTCCCTATCCTTCTTCAACTGAGAGGCCCAGAACTGGACACACTATTCCAGATGTGGCATCACAAGGGTAGAGGAAAGGGGGAGAAGAACCTCTCTTGACCTACTGACCACACCCCTTCTAATCCACCCCAGAATCCCACAAGAGCACACTGCTGGCTCATGCTCATCCTTCCATCCACCAGGACCCCCAAATCCCTTTCCCCTTCACTGCTCTCCAACAGGTTATTCCCCAACTTGTACTGATCCATGGGGTTGGTCTTTCCCAGGTGCAAAACTTGAGGCTTGGCCTTGTTGAATATAATTCAATTTCTCCCTGCCCAACTCTCCAGCCTGTCTTCCTTATCCCTGTGAGAGCACACAAGTTTTGGACTTGAGAAAATGCTCTCCTTCTCAAATATGATGGAAATCATAAGTGACCTAACTGAATCATGCTCTCTGGAAAACAGTTGCTTAGATGAGAGCACTGTTCCTTTGGCCTGGGCAGGTTTTGTTGTCCTTTTAAGTGCCCTGGGAGTTTTTCAGCTCTTGATCCTTAATGTTGGCTTCTTTTGCTGCCAGTGTTTCTCTGCAGACCGTCGTAGTCGTGCTACTTGTTGGGATTGTGTTCTGTTTTGCCATTCTTTTCTATCTAGAGAATGGATTGGTAATCCCTAATGGAAGGCAGTGATTTGGCTACTTAGTCATCTTTCACTATGGAGCCTGAGAACTGTTAAATAAAAGTTGTGCCTTCCTCTGCAGAGGCTGTGGATGGTCATGGTTCCTCCAAGCTGGCCAAAAGAAACGAGAGAGGAATTTCCTGTATGGCAATGTGAAATATAAAGCAGTAGGTATCAAGCCAACCCATGCAGTTAGTTTGAATGCAGTTTGAGTTGCTTCATGTCTTCTGCTGTGCTAACCTCTTTAGTTTTGATGTTTATTGCTGCATTCCATCAACTTCTTGGTAAAATGTTTTTCCAAGTTTTCCATTCAGTTTAATTTGTTACCTAAAACCCCTAGTGAATCTTGTGCATCTCATGTGAAATGGTTCTCTTAACAACTCCACTGTACAAGGGCAGCCTTCATATTTTTTGGTTTGGTCTCTGACATCTGTGTGAAGGGACTAAAAAGCAAAGCATACTTAAAGAAGAAAGCTTTTTTTCCAGGCTTGATGGGGCCCTGGGCAAGCTGATCTAGTGGATGGTGTCCCTGCCAGGCAGGGGGGTTGGAACTAGCTGATCTTGAAGGTCCCTTCCAACTCTGATGATTCAATGAAGAATAAACTTGTACTTTGGATGAACAGATTAAAATTGCACTCCTTATTGTATGCTCTAACTTTCATTCTATCTGTTTGTAAAAGCAGTAATGCATATGAATGCTGTCGAGGAAATGAAGCTCATCCAAGTAAGTCAGTCAGTCAGATGGACCATCCCTCAACACATAAGTTTCCAGAGTCTGAGGCTCCATTTGCAAACTGCTGGGGTAAAATTTAGACATGAGCTGGTCTATGTAGGAGGGAGGGAGAGGATGTTAAAAACGTGGATAAAGATCTATAATGACCAACCCAGGTCTTATTCTAAAGCTGCAGAAGTGTGTGGGCTAACCTTACTGAGGCTCTTACTGCCCCTGAAAGTCCCTGGGATCCAAGAACAAAGTCTGGTAACTGATCTCATTCTCCATTGTGTTCTTTTCTTAACAGTGTTTTCTGTTGTCAATAACTTGGTAATTCTTGCCTATTTGTTCAGTGCTCTTAAGTGATTTCTTCAGGTCACTCAAAGGATTGCACAGCTCCCTGCTGTTGAGGTGATTGTGCCAAGGAATGTATTTTTCTTTCCCTTAGGCTGCAGATCTTAAAATAAGACATGGAATTGTAATGTGGTCACAAATGATAAGGACAAGCCAATATTCAGTTATTTGCTGTCACTGAATCTCTCTGAGATTACAGGCTACAGGCTGGGATTGCTTGTAGGGATGCCAAGCTGTCCATTAGACTCAAATACAAGGGAACTGTTCCCCTTTAGAATTGCACTGAAGTGGTGAATGGCTCTGGTGCTTTGGCCACTGTCCTCTTTTTGGTTTGTGTTTTGTCTCCCTTTCCATTTAACCAGGTGATGGAGAGTGAGGAGTTCATGCTGCTTCCTGCCAATCAGCTCATAGACATCATATCCAGTGACGAGTTGAACGTTCGCAGTGAAGAGCAGGTGTTCAATGCAGTGATGGCCTGGGTCAAGTACAGCATTCAGGAGAGAAGACCCCAGCTGCCACAGGTAATCTTGAGCCCAGGAACATTGGAGACTGCTTTATCCAGGGGGAAGAGTAATGTGGTGCCACAGCAATGTCATGGTACTGAATACGTGGAAAGTCACAGTAATTCTGACCTCCGTCTGTGGTAGCTGACTTGCACTTCCATCTAGGCTGGAAGGTGGATTGTCTAGAGCCTTCAACAGGGGGCTTTGAATTGTTTCCAGAAAGGTCTTGCCAAACTTGATGACTCCAGTAGTCTGTCCAGGCAAACCTGCCTGCATTGCTTTGAGTGTTGCATAAAAACATAGTGGATAAGAAAAAGCTTGTTTTCATTCGCTGCGTATCTTTAAGCTCTGCTGTTTGTTTTATACCTCAGCCCTCATGATCTTATGCTGGAGCTTGTCAGAAGGGTTTTGGTGAAGTGTGATGCTTCATCTCAGCCAAGCCATTTCACATAGAAGTACCCATTCTGACAAAGCTGTCAGCTGGAAAGCCTCTGAAGTCTCAGGCTTTCTGATCAAAAGAAGTGAGAGTCTGCCTGCCTTGGTGTTTCTGCTTTGGAAACAGACATTAAATGCAACTTACTGAGTGGAAAGCTTTTGAAAATGGTTTTAAATAAACAAACCAAACCAGAAAAACCTGCTGTTCTCAGGGTAGTTCCTAATGCTTTTAGAACTGCTTGCCTTTTTAGATCCCTCTGCCTATGCTGACTTATGCCTCTAAATTCTAAGCTGCTGTGAAAGGCATGTTGTGTTTTGTTTTCCTGCACAATACCACTGACATTTAGGAGAGCTAGATGGTCAGTAAAATTTGCAACCAAACAAGTGTTTCAGGCAAGTGTATTGACATATGTGACTCTGTAAAGGTTTTCAGTTGTGACCTTGTTTGCAGCTACCAATAGATCCAGTGGAAAACCTGCTTTTCTGCTGGGTCTCTAAATTGGGGTATGGAGGAGGCAAAAGTGCTGTAAGATGAGCTGCATTTAACTAAAATACCAGGGCTGGGATGTGTCAATGACTGAGTGTGCATGTTCTACAGAGGCATGAAAATTTGCTAGCCACTCTTGTTTTCCATTTGGCTTCTGGCATCTCTGTGGGTATGTGTGGTTTACCATGTACCTTCTGCTTTCTGGTGCAGGTACTGCAGCACGTTCGCCTGCCGCTGCTGAGCCCTAAGTTTCTTGTGGGTACAGTGGGTTCTGATCCACTTATTAAGAGCGATGAAGAGTGCAGGTAAATCTCCTCACTGATTTCCACCATTGGATTTCCTGGTATTTGCATCTGTTCTCTTCAACTGTGCTGATTTGTCAGTGGGAAATGGATATCATCTCACACGTTTCCCCTTGTGCAACTAGGAGAAGAGACACAGGGAAGTCTTTTCCCTTTGCAAAGCAGTCAATAGTGTGCCCTAGAAGTGGTTTTGTTCTGTCAAGTCTTCAATGAAATGGCAAACTGTGAGTGCACAGTTTGACTGTGGGTGAAATACCCTTCAGTGTATTGTTTTCTGCTTTGCTTTTCTTTGGATTAACTAGTTATGGCCTTTCATTACAGTTTACCCACCTGCATGGCATTCATGATCTCCTTAGGACTAAAGAAGTTTTTGCTTAGAAAAAGTCTGTGCTTTGATAACTGAATTGGACTCTGGGATTAGAATCTGCTCTAGTGCAGGGAAACTGTCATTTCCTCCTCTTTATGGCATAAATCTCACCTTTCTGGTGCTGTGGAGTTCTCCAGCATGTATAAAGTATAAAATTTGTCTCATTGTGCTTAACATAAAGTTCAGGGGACAGGCTAAACCAGTCCCTTCCTGAGTAAGAGTCATACTGTGAAATTCCACATTTGAAGAGGAAAGGAGGACTTTTTTTTCTTTTTTGTTTGATTCAAGGGTTTGGAATATTAGGATTAGTCCAGGTAGCAAGTCATGAATGGATGGACAGTGTGAGCTGGCCAGAGCTGATGGAGAAAATATTCATCAGAAGGGTACTATCTCCATCTATTGGTCATGTGTGTGTGTGTTCTGTATTTGTGTGCTTTTCAACTCCCATTTTCTGCCTGGACAAAACCCCTGATTGTTAAGTGTTAGCTTGAGGCAGACTGAGTTCTTTTCTGCACAGCAAGGCTGAGAAATATTTCTTGTCATAGTTTCTCATTCTTTAGAGTGAGCAGTATCTGTTATTAACTCTGGTCAAATAACTGCACTGTGTAAATGACTTGGGAACAACTGTTGAGTATTTAGGTAACAGTGTATGTTTTAACTCGAGCTATTCATGCACTTACATGATTTGTGAATACCTGAAGTGCCTGACTAGTCCTGGCTGCTTTTGCTTTTTGAGTCAGTTTTGACTCATACCTTCTTCTGAGACTGGTTATCAGGTGAATTTTTAGGAAGGAAGGGTTTCCTGTCTTACACAGGGATCTAGTGGATGAAGCTAAAAACTATCTGCTGTTGCCCCAAGAGCGGCCGCTGATGCAGGGACCGCGAACTAGACCGCGCAAGCCTATCCGCTGTGGAGAAGTGCTCTTTGCAGGTATGGAGAACTCCTGCTGGCTCAGGTCAGGGGTTTCAAGTCTGGGTTTTCTGGTGGTGGTGTTTCCATAAGGCCAATCCTCAGAATGTGTTTCTGAAATGACAGAATCACAGATTGTTCCTGTTGGAAAGGAGCCTCAAGATCATCTAGTCCAACTGATAGCCCTACACTACTCTTATCCCTAAATCATCCCCTGAAGAAACACATCTATCCTCTTCTTAAAAACCTCCAGGGATGGGGACTCCACCACCTCCCTGGGCAGCCTATTCCAATATCTCACCACTTTTTCAGTAAAGAAATTCTTCCTAATACCTAATCTAAACCTACCCTGGCACAGCTTAAGCCCATTCCCTCTAGTCCTACTGCTAGTCACAAGGGAGAAGAGGCCAACCCCCGCCTCTCTACAACCTCNAGGGAGAAGAGGCCAACACCCGCCTCTCTACAACCTCCTTTCAGGTAGGTGAAGAGAGCGATAAAGTCTCCCCTCAGCCTCCTCTTCTCCAGGCTAAACAACCCCAACTCCCTACTAAGCTTCTCCTTCTAAGGCCTGTTCTCCAGACCCCTGATTAGCATAGTTGCCCTTCTCTGCACCCTCTCCAGTACCTCAATGCCCTTCCTATACTGCGGTGCCCAAAACTGCACACAGTACTTGAGGTGTGGCCTCACCAGTGCCGAGTACAGTGGCAAGATCACCTCCCTGCTCCTGCTGGTCACACTATTCCTGATACAAGCCAGGATGCCATTGGCCTTCTTGGCCACCTGGGCACGCTGCTGGCTCATGTTCAGCTGGCTGTCAGTCAGCACCCCCAGGTCCTTCTCCGCTGGGGAGCTCTCCAGCCACTCCTCCCCAAGCCTGTAGCCCTGCTGGGGGTTGTTAACGACCAAAAATGAGTTAACTTACACCTTCTTACTTGCGTGATTTCTTTGGTGCTGTAAATACCACAGTACTTGAGTTAGGGATGAACTTAATGCTCTTGAAAATCCCTTTCTGTCTTTTGATTCTTATCCTCAGAATGAGTGATTCAGAGAGAGAGCTGCTGGATGAGGGCTGACAAAAGTCCAGAGGGACTGTTTGTAGCAGGCAGACAGGGTAGGTTGTTAACAATGCGCTGTCCTGTGTTTGGTTCCTGCAGTGGGAGGCTGGTGTAGCGGGGACGCGATTTCCAGCGTTGAGCGCTATGACCCTCAGACCAACGAGTGGAGGATGGTGGCTTCCATGAGCAAGAGGCGCTGTGGGGTTGGAGTCAGTGTTCTAGATGATCTCCTCTATGCTGTGGGAGGCCATGATGGTTCCTCTTATCTTAACAGTGTGGAAAGGTAGGTGTCCATAAGGCCAATGGGCAAGATGGTAACTCTGAATGTTTAAGCCTGGGTGCAGCCTTCTAAAAAATGAGTTTATTTTGCCACTGGTGTTCTTGGTCTGCTAAAAACCTGAAATATGTTCTGTTAGCTGCACTTCCTTCTCCCTTGCATACTCCTTCAATATTGTGTTGGTTTGCTGCCAGAGTAGGAGTTCATGCATTACAGCTTATGTCATGTTATCCCCAGCTGGGTAAAACAAGAGGTAGCCTTTGGTATAAGGAGAGCATCAACATGAGATGAGTTTGGGTATAATTGTTTGGGAGGAGTGATGATCCTGGTTAACGTTTTTAATTGCTGTTTTGTTTTTAGCATTATTGAGGAAGGTGAGGTTACAGTAAGCATTTCTTAGATGTTGAGGGAAAGATCTGGGTTTTTTTCTGTGGGGTGGTTACTGGAGAATGAAGGAACCTCTGCACTTACACAGAAGGAAAATAAGGTGCTGTACAGACCTGTGAAAGACTGAAGTCAAACAAGCTTTCCCAAGCTTCCTGTTTCTGGGAGCTTTCATATGGTGATCCCCACTCACGTGCTTAAAAGTCACAAGTCAAGCACTCCTGGTACTCTAAATCTTGGCCCTGGAGCAATCCACTGAGCTGTGCAAATACCTCCTTCCTCCTCGAGCTTCCTCTTCTTCCCACATAGCTGCTTGCATGCTCCTAGCTTCCTAAATCATGACCCTAGCCTTATATCTTCCATGTCTTGGACTTCTCTGCTATGCATCATATTTCATTCTCTCAAGTTCCCAAGTCCATCTGGTTCCTTCGTCTCTTGTCTCAAACTGCAGGTCCCAGTGCTGGCTGAGTTCTTGTGTGAACTGCAGAGAACATACAGCAGAGTAACTCTGGCTGCTGCTCTTTGCATAGATGCAAGTTGCCATATGCCAGCCAGTCCCTGGTACCCTACTCTCTTACAAAAACCTTATGAACCAGAACCTTTGATCTTCAGTTTGAATCTTTTCAAAGCTGCAGTTTGAACATCCCTGGCATAGCATGTGTTGGATGCATTGTATCACTTCTGGGGTTTTATCCAACTTAAAAATAGCTGTCTTGCAGTTTAAGCTCAAGATAGGCAAGTTTCACTGTCTCAGTAGTTCCAAAGCACAGGAGAGTCTGAAGCATACCCAGATGAGCCATTTCTGCTGCTTGCTGTGTTTTTCTAGGTATGATCCCAAGACCAATCAGTGGAGTAGTGATGTGGCCCCCACCAGCACCTGCAGGACCAGTGTTGGAGTAGCAGTTCTTGGAGGCTACCTCTATGCTGTGGGTGGTCAGGATGGTGTCTCTTGTCTCAACATTGTGGAAAGGTACTTAAAAAACCCCCCCCCAAACTTAAACAAATGGGGCGGAGGGAGAAGAGGGTCTCTGAGGAGGTGCAGCTGATGGAGGTGAGCTGGAGAGGAGGTAAGTACTGTACCAATCTCCTGGGGAGTTTTGTTGGGAGAGAATAAGGTTAGTCTTCCTGACCTTCTGTGCAGATGTCAACACTTCCCTGAGCTTTGGTGTTTATTCTTTTGCCAGGTATGATCCCAAGGAAAACAAATGGACCCGAGTGGCTTCCATGAGCACTAGGCGGCTGGGTGTTGCAGTGGCTGTGTTAGGGGGCTTCCTCTATGCTGTGGGAGGCTCTGATGGAACTTCTCCTCTCAATACTGGTATGCCTTTTCTGTCCCTTAATTCTAGTCAGCCTTTGTCATGCTCCTGTTTGTCCTTAGATGGCTGTTGTGATCAATTTGTGGTTTTAATTCTTCTCGAAAGATGATTTTTTGCCATAGGGAATTCACTGTCCAGATTTGGGAGCCCCTTTTGTCTGGTTGTTTGTGTTTTGGTTTGTTTGGTTTTTTTTTTTGTCTCTCTTGATGCTGTATTTGGCAGTGTGTCCTGAATGCAATATTTTGATCATTTCCCTAACAGTTGCAAGGACATCTTTCTTTTCCTGCAGTAGCCCTTTTCTGCTGTAGGAAGGAAGGTGCTAAAGGTAAAACTAGTGCAAGATGGTAATGCAGGTCAGTTTGTAGCACTGCCAGCTCCCTTTTGAGTGAATATGATTGACTGCTAGGGCTGGAAACAGCAGGGGGATAACAGCAAACATTCTATAGAGGAAAAGCATTAGAGTGAGAGGTAACAAACTGGTTCATGGTATTTTTGGTGTGTGAAAAGTGTAGCTTCTTTCCAGATTGAGCTATATAGAATCATCAGAGTTGGAGGGGACCTCAAAAGATCATCTAGTTCTAACCCCCTGCCTGGCAGGGACACCATCCACTAGATCAGGTTGCCCAGGGCCCCATCAAGCCTTGTCTTAAAAGCTTCCAGGGATGAGGCTTCCACAACCTCTCTGGGCAACCCGTTCCACTGTCTCACCACCCTAACAGTGAAGAACTTCCTCCTAATATCCAACCTAAATCTGCCCTCCTCTAGCTTCCACCCATTTCCCCTGGTTCTATCACTGTCTGACCTCCTAAAAAGTCCCTCCCCAGCTTTCTTGGATGCTGTTTCAACAGTGCTCCCCTCCTCCCTCCCAGCCCTCTTGTCCCAAGGTGTGTCCTTTCCTCTGCAGTGGAACGCTACAATCCCCAGGAGAACCGCTGGCACACGATTGCACCAATGGGGACAAGGAGGAAGCACCTGGGCTGTGCAGTATACCAAGACATGATCTATGCTGTGGGAGGCAGAGATGATACAACAGAGCTCAGCAGTGCTGAGAGATACAACCCTCGCACCAACCAGTGGTCTCCTGTTGTGGCCATGACGTCCCGCCGGAGCGGAGTGAGTTTGGCTTGGTTTGCTTGTCTGTCTGCACCATAACCTCCTCACATGGGGACAGCATGGGCTAGAAGGTCATCTTGGGAAGTTTTGCTCTTGGTTCCTCTCTACCTTCAGTTCTCTTCTGTGATGGGAAAGGTGTGCAAAAAGTCCAAGGTCTTGATTAGGGTTAGAGAATGAAGCGGTAGTCGTGCCATAGGCAGCTGCTTCGCGTGCCTGGGGATGGAGAAGTGGAGTCATCTGAGGGTCCCTTTTAGGAGTTTTGGTAGCTTGGATGAAGTCAACTACTTAGGCCTGAAACAGAGGAGTCTCTTAGGTTTTTGCTTGGTGACATAGCCATACTTGGTAAGAGATACTATTGGAGAAGTTATCAAAATGAGTACCCAAGCTTCGTTGGATGAATTAGGAGGTAAGTACATACCTACTTGCCCAGAAGAAAAGTGCTGGGAAACTAGGAGAGGGTTAGCATTTAAAGACAAACTTCCAGCAAAATCTTTCCATTGCCCTAAGATGTGTGTGGGAACAGAGTTTCTGGGCTTTCACTTATGATGTTGTCTCTCTTCATCGAATCCAGGGACTATGGGGAACAACGGCATGTTCTCATCAACTGCTGATCTTTGGGCTTTCTGTAGAGATGTGAGGACAAGATGAACATAGTGTTTTAAATGGCCACTGTGTCTGGGCAGATGCAAATGCTATGACTATTTATCACTGGATACTGGATTATATCATAAAGGGTGGATGAATTCTGTCTGTGTGTTAGTATTTCAGAGCCTTAAAAGGCAGCTATGAACATACTTTGAACAACTCCTGGTTTTTAGAGGCAAAAAAATAAGTATTTCCATCCTCAGAGCATGCAATCTGCTGTCCAACACTGTCCTTTTTATGATTAGGCATTGACTTCTCATGAACTGCTTCTGTATTTGCTTTCTGTAGAAACTGCTGATCAGATGCATCTGTATCTGCAGCCTGAGTTTTCAGACTTCCTCAAAGCCAAAACAA
This sequence comes from Galbula dea, assembly GCA_013399015.1. Classification (NCBI taxonomy): domain Eukaryota; kingdom Metazoa; phylum Chordata; class Aves; order Piciformes; family Galbulidae; genus Galbula; species Galbula dea. The sequence continues at coordinate 411,903 of VWZX01008720.1, read as the reverse complement.
GGACTGTCTTCCATTGTGTTCTTACTTGTCTTTTCTCTGTTAATGCAACAAGAGGTTTTCACTGGAAGTGATCTTCCTAAACCACAGATCTGCTTGAGATTTCAGTCATTTTTGTGCTTTGTCAGGAAGGCTGGAGGTCAGGGGTGCTTACAGACAGTCCAGGCCCTAACCTTAAGAGAACAGGCCAGGGGCTTGCATGGAGTTCTCCTAGTTGAAGCAAGTGTCCCAGGCTGTAGGCTGGGAGATACTCTCATGCATGCATGCCACACTTGGGGAAGAATTTCAGTCCAGGGCATAAGAAGTTTTGGCTGATAAAAGCTTAGCTTCTGATGTATCTGTTATCATTCAAGCAGTTCTAGTTCTTATGGCTGGTAATAAAGGAAGCCTTCTGCTTCTTCTTGAAGTGATTCTCTTGAGATAAATCCTTAACTTTTCCCATCTCATAATTTTTTTAGGCTATTTCATTTGTCCTTTTTCCCTGGACCAAAAAAAAAAACCCTCTACAACAGAACACCTTTCACCAAACATGGTTATGAAATCCTTCCATTAGTATGTTCATTTTATCCCTTCTTTTCTAGAGATCCAAGCTAAACAGCTGCACTCTGTTGGTGGTGTTTTACAGGTTGGCCTGGCTGTGGTGAATGGACAGCTGATGGCAGTAGGGGGTTTTGATGGCACAACCTACTTGAAAACCATTGAGGTGTTTGATCCAGATGCTAACACGTGGAGGTAACTGAAGTTTGTGAAGCAATCCAATAACCTTCTCCAGCTGGAGCTGCTGCCACCCAAAAGGGCTGTTCCAACCCAATTTGCAATGGGATGGACACACTGTAGCCATGAACTGGGGAGGGGGGGGGTGGTAGCCAGCATAACATTCCCATTGTGGGAATAGCTTGCAACAATGTGTAAGAAAGAGAAGCACATTTGGAAAGATACTCCAAGAGGCCATTTACCTCTGGCATCCCCATGGCTCTGACTGTGGGGAGGAGTCTTGCAGATTTCTGCTTGAATGCCAACCATTGGATCCATTTTAAGTAACATGGGAGGGAGTTTTCTGTAGTCTGAGTATCCCAAGAGATGAAACCAACACTTAATGAATAAAATCTCCTTGCATCTTCTGCAGGTATGGAAATGGTGTCTGTGTAGGTTATTGAGGCAGAGAAAAGAAAGGATTTAGCAGGCTTGTTGGGTACATACTAAAACCTAGTTTGATCTTGAAGTACTGCTTCTGAACATCACAAAAATGGAGCACATTGAAAGAGAGAGATTCCTGCTGTTTATTTTGGGCTCAGTTTCTTCTGCTTCCCAATAAAACTAAACTTGCCCTCAGCAGAAGGAGCTCACAGTCATGATGTAGAATTCAGCCTACTCATTGTTTGGCTTTCAGGCTGTGGCTCTGATTTCCAGATCCTTTGGAGGGGCTGAAATAGAGCTCTTGGAGCATAGGATGTTCTTCCCCTTTAAATCTCTAAGACAGCAATTAGAAGAATTTCATCTGATTTATAAGCTGAGAAAAAGAATAGGAAACTGCTGATCAAACCCATGTCCTGAGCAGAAAGGCTGTTTTTCCTGTTTCTGTTCTAGTCATACCTACACTTGAAAGTGATTGCCTGTGTATTTAGTCTCAAATCCAATGAGTATTACATTTTAAGCTCCTATCAGTATTCTTGCTGCTTAAGTAATCTCATGGGGTGGGGAACAGAAAGAATTTAATGTTCTTACTCCTTCTAGCCTAATAATACTAGTTGCTTAACCCTTTCCTGCTGAGATAAGCTGACATAAGAGGTAATGGAGGAATTCCCCTTTGTTTCTTGAGCTATGGACAGTGCTTTTGGAACTACTGAGAAAATCAGTTGAGTAGAGAGTAATACTTCATATTCCTTATCTGAATGATGTCAGCTGCTTCCAGTGACAGTAACAGTAAGAAGGTGTCTGTCTGGGCTAGCTTTCAGAGAAGTTCAGGAGGTTATTCAGGGTGGGATTTTGCTCCCACTGCATTCAGTATAGCTGATCAACATCGATGGTCTTTTGTTTGCTGAACTTCTTGCTATGTGAAAGGTGGGGGTTTTTTTTGTGTAGCCTGACCAAGAAATGCTTCTGAAGCAGGCTGGGGTTTCCAAACTGCATTGGTAGGAACTGTCTGAAGAACTTGCTTGGCCTGTTTCTGCCAACAGACTTCAGTGGTGCACAGGGGAGTATGCAGCTGAAGTGAGTAGGATGCTGGGAGTCTGTAGGGATCAGATTTCCATCTGAAGTACAGGCACCACTTCATAACATGCTTTGGAGAAACAGATGGTGCTTGGGATCTGCTATATCTTGGTTGGATCAGAATTTAGGGCATTAGAAATACTAAAGAAATTAGCTCAGGTGTGAGTAGCAAACCTATTCTTGCTCCTATGTTACCCAAAATGTAGCCCAAGGTCAGCTGCAGCCTGCAAAGTTCTTTCCTACCTTGCACATTTACCAGGCAGGGAGCAAGTGATTGCTGGAGTCATAGAAACCTTGTCACAGTCTCCTTTAACCAGATGTTACCAGCAGAGCAGTTAGTTTTGTGTTCAGAAGGGCTGGTTTAGTCTCCTCTGGCAGCTCCAAGAAAGAGGCAGCAGCAGTGTGAGCCCTGACCCTTTGTCTTTGCAGGTTGTACGGTGGGATGAACTACCGGCGCCTGGGAGGAGGAGTAGGTGTTATCAAAATGACACACTGTGAATCTCATATATGGTAAGCATCCAGAGGGAGGGGAGATCCCCTTTGGTTCTCATTCCTAGAAAGCCTGAAGAGACTTGTTGACACTGGACCTCTTTGCAGCTCTGGTATGGACAGTCTAACTCCAATGTAACTCTTTGCCGGTGACTCTTTCTATGGAACTCTAAAATTGACTTCTGTGAGAGTGTGCCCCATGGGAGACAACGTTGTCAGACTCCAGGGAACCACTGGACACAAGTAGAACTGTTGCTTATGTCCATATTTTTTTCTAAATAGCCTACATTTTTAAAGAAACCAAACTGTCAACCTTACTGTAGCTTACGGAGAGGCTACAGGCTGCTGAGAAACTGATGAGGAGGGGAGGGGTTTCTTGCTCTCCCTCCTGCTGGGTGAGCAGTGACTGCGGCAGCTGTCTGGTGGGGGAGAGAGAGAGAGGAAAGGCAGAGAGAGAAAACATTTGCTTTTGCCTTATTTACAGAGAGCTTCAAAACAAGTACTTGACCTGCAAGGTGCCACCTTTGCACAGAAGCTTTGCTGTGCACAGAGTATATTTATTTTTTCAGTTAACTTGTATCATGTCTTTTCTTTGTATCCCTTACAGCAAGAACTCCCAGCTTTTTCTGTACATGTCTTATCTGCATATATATGTATTTCATATGTATGTTGTGTGTGTGTGTGTGTGTGTGTGACTTCAGTTTGGATAAGCTGGTTGGTTGGGCAGGGCTGTGTCCTGCCAACTCTTGTGGTTCCAACTCTTGTGGTATGTTTTAGGCTCTCTAAAGGAGAGCTATGAGGATGGGTGCCCTGCAATGTCTTTTCAGTCTTGCTGGAAGCAAGAAGTAGAACTGGAACTCTCATCTATCAGCTGAATCAGTCAAGTGCCCCAAAAGGGTGAGGAGAGTGAAAAGGATTTCAGATTTGGAAATTACTGCCCAGTGTCTGGTACAAAAGTTCAGCTTTTGCCTCTCCCCTCTACTGTATATGAAATCTGGACACAACTAGTTGCTTACTTACAAAAACCTTTTCCTCATGTTGCCTGCTAGGTACCAGTTCTTGTCTGAAGCTGGCATGCACATATTGTCTGTTCATTCTGAGTGGCCCAGATCAACACTCACTTCTCAGGTTTCCTGCTAGAGCAGCAGGCCTGCAGTCAGCTCCTGCTGAAAAAAAGCTTAGACCAGCTTCTAGCATAAGCTTAGCTGTGCTCCTGCCTCTTGTCTGTGTCTTTAGAATTCCTGTTGCAAGACAGTGACCATGATGAGATGGTACCCTCTCTTTTTAGTGAGGTTTGGCTTTGTTTTAATGCACTTTGCCAGTGTTTAGAGCAGGGAAAGGTAAGAGGCTCATTACAGACTATGGAGGGGAGGGATTCTTTGCTGGCACTGGAACTCTCGTGTTTCAGTGACTGCAGAGGCACCCAGGGGTGGGAAGAGAGGAAGGAGAATTAACTCTAGACTCAAAAGGGTCCATTTTGTACTCTAACTTCTGTCTGGTATGAGAGAATGGACCTTACTGAATCTGGTTTTTAAAATAGGAAGACTGTAAATTCTTGAGATTAAAAAAAGGCTTTGCTGACATCTTCAGTTCTTTCACTCCATAGTTTGGTTCATGTAACTCAGATTTTAATGTGCTTCAACATAGTAAAAAAAAAAAAAAAAAGACATTATGGGAATAAATGGGTCATTAAAACTTTTTCCAAAGCCTTTTTTCCCCCCCCTAAAGGTTGGTATTCTTGTGTTTACAAAGATCATTTGCACCTTTACAAGGAAAACAAGTATTCTGTAAACAGATGTTTACATGTATCATTTATGCTTTTTTCTAGCATGAGTTAACTTGTATAAATACTGCTATCTTAATAAATTTCTTTTATGCTGGTCTTTCTTTGTTCTTGGGCTGAAAGCAGTGGACTGTGCTTTTATAGAGTTTCTCTGGACACAGATGCTGAGGTGCTTTCTGCTGAGATACCAGCCCAAGTAAAACTGGCTTGGAACTGCTCTTCAGTCTTCCCCTCAGTTGCTTTAGAAGCATGACATTCAGAACCAGCTTTTCCTAGAAGAAAGCAGCAGTACTATAAAGTTAAATCTATTTCTGCTCACATAACTAGAGTTCTCAATGGGGGGATATGCTGTTAGTCTGTGTTCTATGCAAATTTGTTGGAAAGAGCTGAGCATTAGATTTAAAGCTAAGCACTAACACTCCTGTTTCCAGATCAAAGTGCCAGTTCTGTCAGACCTCCTACTCCTGTTCTACCTCGTGTTCCTCCCACTGGAGATAGCAAACTTTGCCTAAGATGTTTCATAAAGGAAACTAAAGCACTAGAAGTGAGAGCTTAAGTAGCTGCTGAGCTGTTGAGGCCTTCAGAAGATTGCCTAGCTGCCTTGGTGACAGATGATACAAAGAAGGTGGAGTTACTGAATGCCTTCTTTGTCTCTGTCTATACTGTTAGAGACTGTGCTCAGGTGCCTCAGACCCCTGAGCCCCCACATGATGTTAGGATACTGGAGGAGTTTTCCTTAGTTGAGGAGGACTGGGTTAGGGAGCAGTTAAGCCATCTGGACATCCATAAAGCCATGGATCCTGATGGGATGCACCCACGGGTGCTGAGGGAGCTGACAGAAGTCACTGCCAGGCCACTCTCCATCACCTTTGGTAAGTCGTGGGGAACAGGAGAGGTGCCTGGGGATTGGAGGAAGGCAAATGACACTGCAGTCTCCAAAAAAGGCAAGCAGGAGGAGCCAGGTAACTCTAGAGTAGTCACAGCCTCACCTCCATCCCTGGAAAGGTGATGGAACACTTTATCCTCCACTCTGTCTCTAGGCATATCAAGGAT
>VWZX01008720.1:352780-406332 GCA_013399015.1 Galbula dea | reverse complement strand
TACTGGGACCAGTACTTTTCAATCTATTCATTAATGACCTGGCTGAGGGAGCAGAGTGCACTGTCAGCAAGTTTGCTGCTGACACTAAACTGGCTGGAGTGGCTGACACACCAGAGGGTTGTGCTGCCATTCAGCCAGACTTACACAGGCTGGAGAGTTGGGCAAGGAGACACTGAATGAGATTCAGCAAGGCCAAGTGTTGAGTTTTGCACCTGGGAAAGACCAGCCACATGGATCAGGATAGGTTGGGGGCTGAGCAGTGGGGGAGAGCAGTGAAGGGGAAAGGCACCTGGGGGTCCTGGTGGATGGAAGGGTGACCATGAGCCAGCAGTGTGCTCTTGTGGCCAGGAGGGCCAGTGGGATTCTGGGGTGGGTTAGAAGGGGTGTGGTTAGTAGGTCAAGAGAGGTTCTTCTTCCCCTTTACCCTGGTGAGGCTGCATCTGGAATCTTGTGTCCAGTTCTGGGCCTCTCAGTTGAAGAAGGATAGGGAACTGCTGGAAAGAGTCCAGCACAGAGCCACCAAGATGATGAAGGGGCTGGAACATCTTCCTGATGAGGAAGGGCTGAGGGAGCTGGGTCTCTTTAGCTTGGAGAAGAGGAGGCTAAGGGGTGACCTCATCTGTGCTTTTACATGTGGGAAGTGTGTGTGTCAGGAGGATGGGGTCAGGCTCTTCTCAGTGAGGCCCAGTGACAGGACAAGAGGCAATGGCTGTAAGCTGAAGCATAGGAGGTTCCATGTGAATACAGGAAAAGAATTTTCTCCCAGTTGAGGTGCCAGAGCACTGGCACAGACTGCCCAGAGAGGCTGGGGAGTCTCCTTCTCTGGAGAGATTCCAAACCCATCTTGGATGCTCTTCTGTGTGAGCTGGTCTAGGGAATCCTGCTGTGGCAGGGGGGTTGGACTAGGTGATCTTTCCAGGTCCCTTCCAACTCCTAACATTCTGTGATTCTGTGAAGAGTTAGTTATCACTTTAGAGACTTACACTCAAAAATAATCCATCTTCACCTAGTACACAAAACCTAAACCTAAGTGCATATTTCTTTACCTCATTCTGGAAACAGCTTTATTAAAAGTGGCTTTGGAACAAGGCATGCAATTGTGTCAGGGTCAGCAGGTAACATCTGTGGCTGGTTCATCTCAGTGGTGTCAGGGGTAAAGAAGAATGTATGGAAATATCATCCCTCCTTGGAGTAGAGGTCACAGCACAAATTCATCAGACCTGAGAGCACAAGTGGAAAGGCATCACAAAGTAATTGTACAGGAAACTAGACTTCAAATCTTCCTGCTCACAGGTCTTGAACACTTGCAAGAAGCACCAGACAGGTATGTATTTTAATCAAGCATAGGTGGTCTTTATTCTGCTCAAGCCCAATCTATTGGCAAAAGGTAGCAAAAAAAAAAAAGTCTTCATTTAGCAGTGTAACCCAAATCCATAACACTTGAGATACACTCATTCTGCTTCCTTTCTGCTCCCCTAAGCTATAGCCACTGTGTAGTAGCTGCTGAGCTCTAGAAGGAAGACATCTAGTATGAAATCTTAACACCTGTAGCTGCAGCTCTGAGGGCTCTTGGCCTACAAGATTCCATCTAAGACAACAACTATCAGGCAAAGCAGAGTAAATATCTAGCTTATCCACAGCCCTCAGTTGCCTATGGATTCACTTGGCTAGAGAGGACCAACAGGCTGGACACAGGAGGCAGTTGTCAGTCTGTTTACCTTAGCCCAGCTAGGACACAGAGGAAATCTTTGACTTCACCAACTGCCCTTATGCTAGAAAGAAGTTAGAAAGCTGGACTTTTCTGGCCTGGGGTGGAGGGCATGCATCCTTTCTCAGGTTGGTTTGACTTTGCAAATTCCTGTATGCAGCTTACTGACAGGTGTTTTTCTTGTACAGACCTTGGCCTGAGCTAAAGTGTGACTCCTCTTGTGCCAGTCCAGATGCAAAGTTGATCTCCTAGCCCTTGGCTGATACCTACACCACTGAACAGAGTGACTGATAAAACAAAAGGTGCTTAAGAAGCTCTACTAGAAGTTCACACTGCAGCCCTGCTTTAGGGCAAAGTGTCTGCTTGTCTTTCCTGGGCATGTTGTTGAATTTCAGCTAGGTACAAAATTGAGTCCAGGAGTTAGAGCCCAACTTTGGACAGCCAGAAGGAAAGGAAAGAAGATGCTGCAGGAGGAAGTTTCCAGTTGGTTTCTTGGCACACATCTTCCAAGGGTAAGCCTTTTTAGTGTGAACACTTGCTGAAATGCCTCACTGTATGTGAACGATGGCTAGTTCTGTCAGCAGCATCAGCACTTCAGTCAGGTACTGGCTTTGTAGAAACTGCAAGAAAGGGAAACAAAAGAAAAGCATGTCAAAACAAAAATTGCAGTTGCCAGCTCTCCGTGCCTTTAAAGGGCTGGAAACCAACTAGTAAGTGTGATTACTCAGTTTCTGTTGTTGTTTCCAAGGGACTTTTGTTACTGTTTGGACCCTGGATCTGAAGAAAACACACATGCCTACCTGCTGCTCCTTCCAGAGCCCTGACCAACAGCATGTGAGGCAGGGTAAGAAATGCCCTGCTCCTACTCCAGCTTGTTGGGAGGTGAGAATCCTAGCACTTCCAACTCCTTCCTTCTGTACAAAGGCCAGGAAGGGGCAGTTTCCTTCAACTGAATATACTTAACTATTTCCCATACTGAATATATGTCTGACTTGAACTCATTATCCCCATTCTAGAAATGCCATAACCAAGTTTACACAACACACATGCCAGAAGGGACCTGTTCTTCTGAAAGCCTAGTCAGTTGAGGATCTCTTGTGTTTACTTCCAACACAGCAAGTTGATTCAGCTACTTTTAAAGTACTACAGATGAAACCAAGCAATGTAACACATCTAGTAGTTTGTAGTTACCCTGCTGAAGGCTGAAATGAAGAGATGCTTCCCAGCCAAGCTTCCTTTCTTTCATTTGGTGAACTAATGCTCCAGGACAGAGGTGCATGCCCCAGGTGCAGCCTCTAGTATTCCCTCTGTACCCAGAACAACGAGGTCAGCACCTCACAGAACTAAATTTAAGCAACTGCTTTTACACAGACTTGATCTTTTATCTCAGCAGACCATATTGTATTGCTTGAAGAAACCAGGAAGGATGAATCATCTGTGGTTTTAAAGCAGCACCTTTATGAAAAGGGTTGCAAGTGAAGTAGTTTTAAGTAGGAGTTTTTGACTCTTAAGATCATCTGGTCTCTTAGCTCACCCCCACACCAGTTATTTTTATATAGCTGATGATGAATTCTATTTCTTGTGCCTGTGTCTTAATAACTACAATAGTAGAAAGCTTGGGATCTTTTTAAGCTTCACTTTTAGCCAAGGGGCAAAGAAACTTCAGTGTTGTACCACAGCCAATAGACTTACTCCTGGCCCAAGACTAGGGTTACTAGCTTCTGCTGCAATACAGTAGTGAGCTACTGTATTGCAGCAGAAGCTAGTAACTTCTTGGAGGAAATGATGCCTAAGACACATGAAACCTTCATTTTGAAAAGCAAGGTGTTTCTAGACAGGTACAGGTATTGTATTTGTCCAGCAAATACAGTTAGGACAAGGTGCTATTTGAAGCCTCACCTTTATAATCCCCTCACAGTGTGCTGAAGCAATTGCTGTCGAGACCTTGACCAGTTTTGTAGCTGACAAGTGGATTTTGAAGTGTCTGTGGAAGTGGGAGTAAAGGCAGTCCATGAAGACATCCACCTCTTCTTGAGTGACTTCCCCTGGAGTTTTTTGGATTGTGTCCCACAGAGCTTTTGCATCCTCTGGATGAACAGCATAGGAAATATCCAGGGGTTGGGGCAGGCAGGGGACAGAGAAAAGCAGTTCCAGAGCACATGTGGTTTTGTCTCCTTTGCACCCAGTCCACATAGCTGCCATCCAGCTGAGATTGAAAGGGCTGATGGCCAAGCGGCAGAAGCAGCAGTCGAACGTCTTCTGGAACCAACTTCCCACGAGGGCTGTGTAACTCTCTGCCCCGTTGGCAAGAAACAGAGGTAAACAAGTGAAGTCCTCTGGCTCCTTCTCTGCAGGATTCTCTCCAGACACACAACAGAAGCAGCCTGACCATAGCAGTTTCTCTTCGGAGTTTTTGGGGGATGCTCGTGACCTCGAAGAAAGCTGGGGTGGGGAAAAGAATTATTGGAATGCTGCAGAGCTGCCATGCAGTCTGCTTTCCCAGACAGCTCCTACAGTTACTCAGTCTACCCATTAAGATCCCTAGAAGGGGTGTGCAGTTCTGTTGAGAACAGCAGAAAAAGCACTTTTTACTTCATTCAGAGCAGTCCTGAGATCAGAGTTTTGATGCCGCTTCATTCAAGAGAGCCAATTGATGGTGCATCCCATAACCATTGCCAGGCTGAACCTTGGCATCTCAGCATCTTTCATGTGAGGCAAAGCATTTCAGAAGTACTGATTATGGCTAGGAAGTAGGATTAGACCAACCTTATCCAGGATGCCAAATAACCTGTCTGCAGTTCTTGGAGGAAAAACAACTGCTGAACTAAAAAAAACCCAAATCAGACAAAGATTTTCTCCTTCTAGTCTTACTCTGACCTTACCAAAGAGTAGAAATGAAACCTGCAATTAAACCTATCCATTGCTTGAGATGCTCTGTTCCCATGAAAACCAGACAAAATTACCTTCATTAAATCCCAACAGATAACTACAGTAGTGATTTCATACAGCTAGGGTTTCGCCGTGGGTCTTGTTTAAAAGAACATTTGTGACACCAAAAGCAACTGAGAAGTCTCAATCAAAGCTGCTAAAAAAGATTCCTTACCTGCACGAGAATTGCAGCCTGGTCTTGGTCACTACCTTTTAGCTCCGGAAGGCTGGAGACAGCCACTTTGACGTCCAGCTCAACCCCTATTTCCACTGCCAGCCCCTTCTGCTTCTCAGCAGCAATACAAGCGCTAAGCAGCCTAGCGTAGTCTCGCAGGTGAGCGTAAGAGAAGCGGTACAGGGGGGTCACGCTGTACAGGGTCCACTGCTTGCGCAGCAGAAACGCTGTTCTCTGGGGATCTGCGCCTTTCTAGGAAAAAAGAGTTGAAAAAAACCCCCCAAATTAAAGCCGAACAAACAAGGGTAACTTCTTCCTCCTTCCAGCGCTGGCAGAGGAACCCTGTCCGAGCAGGGGCTATTTTCCCACCCCCAGAGCGGTGCCGAGCGGGAGGAGACAGCGCTGAGGAAGCAAGGTAGCAGCACTCCCACAGACACAGGGAACGGAGCGGGAGCGAGCTCGGCCAAACAACAAGGGCCTGTTCCCCGTCTGAAGGGAGCGATAGGCCCCAATCTCCCTCCCCCTCGCCGCCATCACTATCGCAGCCCTACCTGGGAGCTCGGCGCCAGCGGGACCAGCCGGCCGCTGGGAGTAAGGCTGGGACTAAAGCTGAACCCGAACCGCCCGTAAGCCCGCCCAAACGGCAGCCCCCGCGATAACTGCCCGGTGCTGGGCAGTGTCCGCACCGCCACGTCCACCGACTCCATGGCCGACAGCAAGGGCGGGACCGTTCCCTGGCGGTCACCGGTTTGAACATCCTTCCCGACAGCCTCCGCGGCGCTAGGCGGGACCGCACAGCTTCCCCCCTCCCCGTTACCGCCATGTTTGTTGCGGGCGGAAGTTAGAACTAGAGAGATTTGGTTCGTTCTCCTGTGTCTCAGGGTTTGGAGGCTTTTTGCTGGTGAGCTTAGTGCTCGGGGGTTCATCTGTGAGGTGATCTACATGTTTTAGCTAGGGTTTCTCTGCCGCTCCGGGCTCTGGTTATGTGGCCTGTAGGTGAGGGCTGGTCCTCGGGGAGTAAGGCTGAGGTTCGGGGGCTGGCGGCTTCACACACACCCCCGTGTTTGTTTTTCGCTCCCTTCAGGTTTGTGATGGTTCCCTCTTGTTTCTGATTTAGGTTGTAAAATGGCCCTTCCTCGGCTGCTGCCCAGGGCACTGGCCCAAGGGCTGGCCTGGCTTGCCTCCGGGCGGGGTCTGCACCGAGTGGCATCGGCTTCTGCCTCGGCACCGGCGGCTCCAGGTGAGAAAGCAGCGTTTGTTCTTCTCCTATAGCCTCCTCTGGGCTTTGGTTGTCTGGTTTTTTTTGGCCCTGAGACCCAGGTCAGAGTGGTCTGCACAAGTTGTTAAAAGCACACTCGTGATAAATTGTGTTTCCTGAGTCGCTTTTGAAAATGTCTTCTCTAAATCATCTTTGTATTTGACTTCTCTTATCTCACAACGAATCGTGATCCAAAGTACCTTCAAGCCAATTTGTCTCTTTGAGTTTTTTTTCCTTTGCTGCATTTCCCCTGGCTTCTGTTTCACACACTCTGTAAACAGCAAAGGGAGCTGAATGCCTGACACAAACCCAAACCTTTTTGCCCCCTACGTTTTACAGCCTTTAGACTGTGATCACAGCAGCCACGGAGATTAGTTCATACAATTTAGGTATGTCTAGGTAATAACATCCTTCAAGTTTCTCTTTGCAAGCTGAATCTGTAGCATGTTCTTTAAAGGGTGTACTTGGTTTTAGAACCAGGTCATGATGCTAGGCACACTGTGGGCTGTGGAAGGTCTTCTGTAATGATTGTTCTGGCCTTTCACCAGTGGTTGCAGGTAGGAAAGGGTTTAATTTACAGCAGGGTGAGTGGGTGTCAGTATGTTTCAGTCTTGGCATGTCAAGTCCCCTTTCTGCTCTGTCTTCTAGATTGAAGTCACTGTAGCTCAGGACCTATCTTCAGCTTTTCCTTCTCTTGCCCCTGAAATTTACAGGGCAACAGCTTGCAGTAAAACCGTTCAGGTTTCTATTTCCCCTGGTAAATAGAGAAGAGTTCTCTAGGGTCAAACAAACTTTGATGTGGCACAGTGCTAAATGGGGGAAGCTGTGAGACATAGAAATAATTCCTCTTAAGAACTTGTTTCGGATAATTTCACGTCATGTTTGTGTCCCGATGTCTTACAGCAGTTGTATGGAGTGATTTCTTTGTTTGGGTCTAAGTTATGTTGTTGGTGGCTGGTGACAAGTCTGTAACTACTTTGTCTTGCTTGTCTGCAAAAGCCCCCAAAAGAATTTATTGCTTCTGTTCAAGACTTCAACAGCTTCATCCCTCGGACCAACACTTGCGGAGAGCTGCGTTCTGCTCACGTGGGACAAGAGGTCACTCTCTATGGGTGGATCCAGTATCAAAGGTAAATGCAAACCAAGGGGAAGATGCAGATAGTTATTTGCCAGATCCAAGGTATGCTGCAGGCCTGGATTCAAACACTTCTTATTATGTATTCTGTATTCTGAAGTGAGTAGAGCAGTTGAGAGCCATCTCAGATCCTGATTGAGAATTCCAGAGTTTCCCCACAGATGTTGATTGATTCTCATTGCAGTGCTGTAAAACAGTTGTGATATTGCCCTCATTGTGTAGTAACAGCATATTTACAGCATTTCTAGCAGCTGTGAGCTAATAACTTCTTTTATATAGTGTCCTGTAAATATTAAGTAAATTATACTGGCTTTCTTTTCAGCTCCAGCATTTAATAATGCAATTTTAAAGTAGGCCAGCTTTGCTCAGAAAAGAAATAGTAAGAAAAGGTAGTAAGGAGGGGATGCAATGTTAATTCTAAGCATTTGCTGTAGGTGGCATAACATAACATCAATGAACATTTGTCCATGGAGGGTGAAAAGCATATCTGCATGGACAGTGCTCCACCATGTTCTGATCCTGGGTTATGAGAGGTCATATGGCCTGGATGATACTAATTTGTATCAAAAATTGCCTTTTTTGCACTTTGCAGCCTGAAGAGGCTGAATTTAGCCAGTATTGTTCTACAGTGATTGTTTGTTTTTCATGAGGTCCTGAACATCTCCAAGTTGAACAGTTGTGGGTGGAATTCCAGGAAAGAGTGTTAGAATCATTGCAGTGGGATGGTTGTGTTCTTGCTTTTAATGACAGCCAGAGTATGTTGAATTTGACAGCTTCTTAGTGGCTTCAGTACAATACTAGCTCTCTCTCCTGCAGCTGGAGAGGTCAAGATTTATGATTCTGGATCTAGGAGTGTGGATTGTTCATGTGAAACTAGTGTTCTCCTTCAGGTTTTCTGGTAGGGTTTGGTTTTTGTAGCCATGTGAACTTTAGTTCTATTGCTCCTGTAAATGTGCTTCTCTGAAGGATGTTTCCCAGCAGGAAATTGCACCTGTTCAGAATCCCTGTGCTAAGTGGGTTAATGTTCAAGTTCAACTCTTCTCTCCTGGTTATTTGCACACTGTGGCTGGGTAAAATCTGAAAGAAAGTGTTTGGATTAGATTCAGATGTGGGGAAAGTTATCTGTACTAATGTTACTTGGAAGTGCTCTGAGATCAGGCATAAAGTAGCAGCTTTAAAAGCAGAAGACTGCTGCATTCTTGAAACAATTGTTTCTCCTTTTGTATTTTTCATCAACCAGACAAGGCCTGTTTCTAGTTTTGAGGGATTTCCAGGGATTGACCCAGATAATCATTCCCCAGGATGAGGTAAGTGAATATATATTATTTTCCTGTTGGTGGCTTGGGTTCAGCAGGCAGAGACAGAGAGCAGGTGAAGTGCCCTGACTCACAAGGAGGTTGAAACATGAATACTGTTTCTTTTCTGCCTTGTGAGGAGTGATCCTGGATTCAAACAGACCATTCAGAAGAGAGACCCTGGAGTGTGGTGCCTTTCTCTTGTTGTTTGAACTTCTGTGAGACACAGTCCTCTTCTTGCAGGCCCATTCCCACGTGAGGAAGCTGCTGTCCACTGCCCCAGTGGAGTCTGTTGTGCGAGTGACTGGCATTGTGTCCCCTCGGCCCCCAGGGCAGGAGAATCCAGTAAGGATGTTAAGGTCTCTCAGGGGTTTGGTTCCTTGTGAAAGAGAGCACTGGATAGCAGGATTATGGTGGGATTTGTGTCATAGTTTTGCCCTAGGATAGAATCATAGAATGGTCAGAGTTGGAAGGGACCTCAAAGATCATCTAGTTCCAACCCCCCTGCCTGGCAGGGACACCATCCACCAGATCAGGTTGCCCAGGGCCTCATCCAGCCTTGTCTTCAAAGCTTCCAGGGATGAGGCTTCCACAACCTCTCTGGGCAACCTGTTCCACTGCCTCAGATAATGTGAGATGAAATAACTGCTATGACATGTGATTGAAGAGAAACTCAAAGCACATTAGACACCCATGAATTCAATTGTATCCCAGCCCTTTGAAAGGATAATGGCTAGCTTTGCCAGGCTTTCAAAGTGTGGTTGAGATAATTTCCTTCTGGAAAATAAGTATTGTCATCACAAGTTCTGCAGCATGTGCTGACCTATTTCTCACTCAGGATAAATGTTGCTGTTCTTATTGTATAGCAAACTGAGGTTGATTCATTTGGTTTTGATGTTAGGCATTTTGTCAGCTCTTGCTGCAATCAGCTGGAGATTAATCTGTCAGGATTCTACATAGCCCATCCCTGGCAGGCCTGAAAAGACAACCAGGATTTAGCACCATAACTCTTTATTTTTTTTGGCTCTGACTACCTACAGATATGCAAGCTTTGAGCCAAGCTTTTATTTCTCCTCATAATGGATCATTTTATTAGAAGGTTGTATGTACTTTCCCCTGGTAAATAGAAAAGAGTTCTGCAGGGTCACACAAACTTGGATGTGGCACAGTGCTAAATAGGGGAAGCTGGCTTTTTTTTCCCCCCTCTGGATCTAAGAACAAGAAGTCTGCTTCTGAGAACTGCTGTTCAGAGCTGGAGGTTCTGAGAAGTTCCTCCCAAGATGCCTTTTTTTTGGCTTGTGTTAAGGGCTGCTGGTGAAGCTGCTAATGCACACAGCAGTGTGTACTGCATGGTTGTATTGAAGCTAATGGATCAGTTGTTTTGTCCAAATGCATGTGCTGTAGGAGGGGCTGTGCCTGGCTTCCTCTGTGCTCAGGATGTCCTTCAAGGTGAGGAAAGATAATTGCATTTCTTGTAGTGATCTGTATACTACTGGGAACCCACATTTCATCTTTGAGTGGCTTGTTTTCCTGAACAGAAAGGAAATGTAGGAGAAATCTGCCCTGGAGAGGAGTGTTCTCCCAGTTACCCTTGTGTTAGAAGGCAGGGAGGTTGATCACATGGATTTCTTTTGTTGTCCAATTGTTTCTTCTCAGTTTTGAATCTCATTTTTTGTCTTGTCTTTTTGCTCCAGAAAATGCCAACTGGGGAGATTGAAGTGAAGGCAGAGACTGCAGAGATCCTGAACTCCTGCAAGAAGCTACCTTTTGAAATCAAGGATTTTATCAAGGTCTCTCTAGTTTTCATTTCTCTAGACCAAAGGGGTGGCTTTTCAGGAAATGGGGAACTTGCCCCAGGTGATGGCAAAACATCCAAAACTACTGGTGGTTCTCCCAGGTCTGCTTTGAGGGAAGGATGATGTTTTAAATAAGGGTGCTGCTTGTTAGCTATGAAGCTGTGTTTCTAATGAGAGTTAAGCTGAAAACAAAGACTTGGATGATTCCAGTGCACAGCATTTTCAAATACCATTGTAAGAACAGATGGAAGAAGAAGAGGGAAAGCAGGGAAGAGTGAAAGAAATCAAGATGGGGCCCTGGGCAAGCTGATCTAGTGGATGGTGTCCCTGCCAGGCAGGGGGGTTGGAACTAGATGATCTTTAAGGTCCCTTCCAACTCTGCCCATTCTATGATTCTAAGCTCTGCAGGCTTTTTTGGGAGTGTGGAACAGAATCTGCCAAGGCACTGCTGTGTTTTAAGACAGGAATGCTTAGTATTACCTGGAAAAGTAGCTCATCAGCCTGAGGATTTTCTTCCACTGTAAGTACACAGCCTTAGAACAGGTTCGCTTTAGGCTCCGTGGTGTAGGAGTGACATTGCTGTTGATGGAAGGTATTCTCTGTGCCCTTGTGAAACTGTGGCTAATAAATATGTGTTGGAATTGGGAGATCTGAGTCCTGTTCCTTCAGTGGTGCAGAACCTGGGCAGTTTTGCATTGCTTTAGGTTTTCTGTCTGTAATAGGAATGTATCCCCAGGCAGTTTCTCGTTTACCTCTGTGTCCGATACCCCTCTTCTGCTTAAAAACCACAAGGAGGATTGCTACCTGATGATGTAGTGGACTCAGAATTAAGGAGGGCTGAAATCCTGAGCCATATTGAAGCAGCTCTTCTCCCAGTCAATGTCTGCCTGGTTTGGTTCAGTGGTTGTGGTTTGGGGTTGTTTTTTGGGGGGGTTTATTTCTGTCGAGTATTTGTTGTGCACGGCCAGGGCCGATGTTTCTCTGTGTAAGTGGTAGGTAACAGGGGGGTGGTGGCAATAAAGCAGCATCTTTTTTAACTTCCACCTTTGGTCCTGTGGCTTTAGGAGCAGCTTCACTGGAGATGCCATTTGGATGTTGTCTCTGAATCCTACTTCTCTCTTCCCTCCAGAAGTCAGAGGCCTTACGGATGCAGTATCGCTACTTGGACCTGCGGAGCTGCCAGCTGCAGCGTAACCTGCGGCTCAGGTCCCAGATGGTGATGAGGATGAGGGAATATCTGTGCAACCTCCATGGTAAGAAGAGGGCTTGAAGAGCAGGGTGCAGAAAACAACATGGGAGCCCTCCTTTCTTCTCTTTCCTGTTGCTGGGAGAGACTTCCAAGCAACTTGCTACTCCCAACTGGTCCCACTGAGTAAGGATGTGTCTCCTTACGGAGGGGTGGTTTAGAGGGATGTTGACAGGCCTGGAGACCAAAGTGTGTTGAAATCTCTTGGCATGCTCCAAGCCAGTTGTTTCAAATGAGCTTTATCCAGTGAGAAAAGGCCTTTTACAGGTAGTTTCTCTCTTCTGGTGACCCAGCTTGAGATCATAGAATGGTCAGAGTTGGAAGGGACCTCAAAGATCATCTAGGTCCAAACCCCTGCCTGGCAGGGACACCATCCACTAGATCAGGTTGCCCAGGGCCCCATCAAGCCTTGTCTTAAAAGCTTCCAGGGATGAGGCTTCCACAACCTCTCTGGGCAACCTGTTCCACTGTCTAACCACCCTCATAATGAAGATCCTAATATCCAACCTAAATCTCCCCTCCTCTAAAGGGATGGATTTCTTGTAGGGCTCTTGCTTGTCTTCCAATCAGAAAGTATCTTCTGGAAAAGCAAAGCCTAGTTCAAACTGGATAGAGAATGAACAGCTTTTCAGGCTCTATGGAGTCCTCTGTTATTGGCAGTTCTGGCAGGACATCAGAGTAGCTCAGAGTCTAAAGGCTCTAAATCTGTCATTAGGCAAGTTATTCTTGGAAGTGGCAAAATCTGTAGGTTTTGGAGAAGCTGCATGTTGTGCTAGATTACCTCTTTTGCTGACCAATCCTACTGTTACTCTAGTTCTCCCTGCTCTCAGCATATTCCATGTCTGAAGCCTGTGTTTATTCCTCAGGGTTTGTGGATGTGGAAACTCCAACACTCTTTAAGAGGACCCCTGGGGTATGTATTCTGTTAGTGGTGGGTTTTAACCTCCTGTGATTGCCTAAGCATTTCATGATTCAGTTATTGTCACCTGCCCCTCTGCCTCCCTTGCCTTTCCCTCATTAAGTTACCAGCTGGTGTGCAGATCTCTGGTAGGTTCATGGATCCTTTTCAAAGCAGAGTGAAAGAGGAGAGATGATATTTTGTGTCTTGAGTTTGAACCTCTAAAGGAATAGAGCTTCTGTCTTGTAGAGTGTGTGTGGAATGCAAGTCCTGTCCTGGGACACCCAGCTTAGAAACCCCAAAAACTCCCTTTAAGCACTGTTTCCCCAGCATTTCTCTCTTAAACTAATAGATTACTGCAGTGGCACCACTAGTGTCATTTTACTTTCTGCCTTTGTATTCCTTTCTTTCATTTCATACAGAATCCCAGAGAGGAGCTCTGTAGCCCAGGAATTCTTGATGCAGCTAAAACCAGGAGTTCTTACATTTCAACACAGGTCATGGGTAGTGTATTAGCTATGGATTAGTCTCTCCTAGCAGGAGGGGGAGAATCCTCCTTCAGGATAATTTGGAGCCAGTTGGTTAAGAGAGATTTCAAGTGCAATGTAGAAAGAGCCATTTCCTCCCAAGTGGGATTTCATAATGGGCAAAGAGGTCCTTTCCTCTTGTGCTTCTGCTCTGTGCTCTGTCAGGAATTGAGGCCAGTTGTTTGCTGAACTGAGTTTAAGCTTTTCTTTTTGCTGCTAGGGAGCTAAGGAATTCCTTGTGCCCTCGAGGGAAGCAGGCAAGTTCTACTCTCTGCCACAGAGTCCTCAACAGTTCAAGCAGCTTCTGATGGTTGGAGGCCTGGACAGGTAAAGAGTTTCTTAAGCTCCTGTTCTCTTCATGTCCCATGCAGGGTTTGCTTGCTTTGGTCTGGGAGGTTTCAGATCACTTTTCCAAAAACTTCAGGATCCCTCTTCAAAACACAAAGCCCTTGAACTACTTCACAGCTAGTCAGGCCCTTTGTCCCCCAGCAGTCATGCCACTCAGTAAGAGGAAGTCTTTCCTGTTTGAAGGTTGGAATCTTCACTGGGTTTTTTTTGAAGTAGAAACCTGTTGTGAAGCACAATCTGCCTGAAGGGTAGAAAACCTAGTGTGTGATCAAAGCCAACCCAGGAATAACCTGTGGAACTAACTGAGGTGGGGCTGGGCAGCTGAGCAGGGCTGAGAGAAGCAAAACATCTTCTCAGGGTGCATGAGTACCATGTTTTTTTGATTGGGCTTGTTTCTCCAAATCAAATTGAAGGGGAGGGAGCTTGCTTAGGCAGTGAACTACAGGCCAGGCCTTGCCCATGAGTGAATTTTACATGGCCCAGGTTTGGAGTGGAAGATGAGGAATGGGGTTGGGTGCCCTTGGTGGGATACAGCTCACCTGGAGGTCTGCTTAGAGAGGGAGACAGCTCCTGTTAGTTGCTGGCACTCAAAATGTCATGCTTTTGAGGGGACAGGAACAAGCAGTGCTGTGATCATCAGTTCTGTAGCTACAGTGTAGCTGAGGGCACCTTCAGTTGTGATCTCAGTACCAGGACTGTTGCAGGTACTTCCAAGTGGCTCGTTGCTACCGAGATGAAGGTTCACGGCCTGACAGACAGCCTGAATTCACTCAGGTAAGCAGCTCATCCTGCCTTTTTACCCTCCTCCTCCTCCTCACCTCAGACCCCTTGTGGCTCTTTTCCCTTCTGGAGACCTAGTTTCTGCTAGCTCTTGTGCTGCTTGGAGAGTACATGGTTTGCTTTTTGTTTCACGGGGATGGGACGTGCACAGGGTGGTTGCTGTCCTTGGCTGACTGCACAGTCCTGGGTGCAGTAGATGGGAGAGTTATGTTGCAGCAGGGGATTGTGCTGGATGATGCAACCTCCTCCTGTCCTACTGCCTCAGGCATCCCATTCCTCAGCCTTGAGATCCCAGGCAGAGTTGGCCTGATTCAGTCAAGGTTTCTCCCCCTGTCTTTGTCATCATTACCTCATTCAATGCTCAGAGGAGATCATTGCCTGAGTCATCAGGCTGTAGGGAGATCACAAGCAGGCTCTCAGCCTAATGCACTCATGCTATCATTTCATCCTGTGTGTTGTTTCTTGCTGCATTGGCTTTTTAATCAAGAGCTTTTGAATTCACTCAGGGTCCAGTCTTGTTCAATATCTTCCATCTATGACCTGGATGAAGGGACAGAGAGTACCCTCAGCAAGTATGCTGGTGATCCCAAAGCTGGGAGGAGCAGCTGCCACACAGTCAGGCTGTGCTGCAATTCAGTGAGACTTGGGCAGGCTGAGAAAGGGACATAATGAAGTTCAACAAGAGCAAATGTAGAGTCCTGCACTTGGGGAGGAATAACCCAATGGACCAGGATAGGTTAGGGGTTGAGCTGCTGGAAAGCAGCTCAATGGAGAAGGACCTGGGTGTCCTTGTGGGCAACAAGATAACCATGAGCTAGTTATGTGCTCTTGTGTCCTGGGGGCTGTTAAGAAGAGCTGAAGGAGGTTCTCCTCCCCCTCTGCTCTACCCTAGTGAGGCTACATCTGGAGTATTGTGTCCAGTTCAAAAGGGACAGGGAACTACTGGAGAGAGTCCAGTTGAGGCTATGAAGGTGAGGGGACTGGAGCATGTTTCTGAGGAGGAAAGGCTGAGAGCCCTGGGGCTGTTTAGCCTGGAGAAGAGCAGACTGAGAGGGGATCCAATTTATCAATGCTTATTCATATCTAAAGGGTAGATGTGAAGAGAGTGAGGCCAGACTCTTTTCAGTGGTGTCCAGTGATAGGACAAGGGTCACTGAGCATAAACTGGAAGCCAGGAGGTTCCATCTGAACAGGAGGAAAAACTTCTTTCCTGTGAGAGTGACAGACCAGGCTGCCCAGAGAGGTTGTGGAGTCTTCTTCTCTGGAGAGATTCCAAACTTGCCTGGACACAGTCCTGGGCAACCTCCTCTGAATGACCCTGCTTTATGGGAGGGTTGGACTAGGTGCCATCTCCTGAGGTCCCTTTCAATCCCCACCATGCTGGGAATCTGCAAGGAGTGCAGAAGCAAAACCTGCAGCTAATGTGGAATCCCACCCCTCTTGTTTTCTCTTTTCAGATAGATATAGAGATGTCATTTGTTGACCAAGCTGGGATCCAGAGACTGATAGAAGGCCTCCTGCAGTATTCCTGGCCTGAGGAGAGAGGCTCCATCATAACTCCTTTCCCTTCTTTGACATACCAGGAGGCACTGGCTGACTATGGGACTGATAAACCAGACACTCGTTTTGGGATGAAGGTGAGGGTTTGTGGTTTAATAATCTCTCTTTGGATCACACATACAGGCTGGATTGGGGATCTTAATGCTGGGACTTAGCCAAAGTGTCTAATCCCTTTCTTGCTGCTTTGTACAGCCAGTCAAAGGATCATTGAACTCTCAGAGTTGGAAGGGACCTTGAAGATCAGCTAGTTCCAACCCCCCTGCCTGCCAGGGACACCATCCACTAGATCAGGTTACCCAGAGCCCCATCCAGCCTTGTCTTAAAAGCTTCCAGGGGTGAGGCTTCCACAGCCTCTCTGGACAACCTGTTCCACTGTCCAACCACCCTCAGAGTGAAGAACTTCCTCCTAATACCCAGCCTAAATCTCCCCTCCTCTAGCTTTCACCCATTTCCCCTGGTTCTATCAAATTCATCTTTTGGAGAAGAGAGGGTTGGATTAGTTGACTGTGGAAAATGTCTTTGTTTTTAAAGCAAATGTTCTTTTTAAAGCTCATGTCATCTTAGGAAGCCAAGCACTGTGACTGTCTGAGGAACAGAAGTCCCTGAGGCAACCACACCAAGTGCTTGTACCTTCTGCACTCCAAAGCATGCTCCTGCTGAGCATCCTTCATGAGACAGGATCCTCCAGCCTTTTTAGGGCCTGAAGATGTTGTCAGACACTCTTTGTGCACAAAATCAGAGTCTGGAAATATGAAATGAGAATATTGCCAAAGATTTGAAGAGGAACAGTGCTGAATAGCAAGAAAGGATCTTGTATTTCCCCAGGAATTAATTGTAGGGGTTCCTTTCTTGGTGTACAGCTCTCTTTACTGTGGGAGGATCTCACCCTCTCCACCTTGGCTTTTCCTGCTTGTTTTGCACTTCTCTTTCTGCCAGTGCTCAGCCTCCTGCTGGCTTCATCCACCTTGCTCTCATTCCTTTCTGTCAGTGAAGCATTTCTTTTCTCTCAGCAAATCCATGATGTCCCAGGCAATGATGCTGAAGGGGTTAAGACACAGGTGGTGGATTTTTGTGTCATGTTCCTCCCACTGCTGCTTTTTCCTTTCTCAGATAATGGATATCAGTGATTTTCTACAAAGATCAAACATCCACTTTGTGCAGGATGCCCTCAGTTCCCCAGGTGGCTCTGTCAAAGCCATTTGTATCCCTCAGGGAGTGGTAAGTGCTGGGTTTTTTTGCATACTGCTTATGGTTTCTGTGCAATAACTACCAGGCCAATTGGGAATTCTTTTGTCAGTGATGGGAAATGTTCCTTGCTGTTCCAGGGAGGAGTGGTGTCCTTCAGGGAGTGTGGGATGGGCTGGAATTGCTGTCAGGTTGGGCTGAGTCTGTTAGACTGGAGCCCATCAGGTGAGAGGAAGAATAGATTCTGTTTAGGAAGAGGAGGCAGAGAACAGAGCTGCAAGATCCCTGGAGGATAGGGAAGCTTTTTGGGGCTTTAGGTTGCTGAAAGATGGTTTCTGCTGTGCATCTCAGGAATAAATTGTGGCCTGTGGCAAGGTACTGAAATAGAGGGAGGTGTGGCCCAGCTCTGTTCTGAGCTGGTCAGAAAGGTTAGGGAGTTCCATGCCCTTCTCCTCTTTGCTTTGGCTGCATTTGTGGGCACAGCTCATGTCTTGTAAGGAAACTATCCCTGAGCAGATAAGATCTAAGGCTGACAAGAGATGGAGGAGGTTATTTGACACAGCCATGGATTTTGGGACAGAAGCAGCTTTAATGCTGCCTGTGGGCATCTCTGCAGTTTGGATGGTGTGGAATAAAAACCTAAAGATAGAATGTTAGTTGGGAAACAGGATTTCCTGACCATGCTGTCTCTTGAGAGTCCTTTAATTTTGACACACAAAATGAGAGTTTGTGGTTCCCTAGGAGAGGGCAACTGTGATGTACATTGGAGCAACCCAAAAATGGAACCTTGAGCCTCTCTGGACAGGAGAGTAGCTGAAACAAATCAAGGTCTTGATGCTGGTCCTCACATCCACTGCATTTCTTTGCCTGGGAGAATCAGCCCAGTTGTTTTCCTTCTGTTGTTCCTACAGCCTGAGCTGTGTCATCCCCATCACCAAAGTGGTGGTGACAACTTTGTGCCTGCATGCTGGAGGCAGTTAGTTGACATGAGCTGACTGGGAAGGAGGGAGAAAAACTGCAGCCATGTGGACAGCCTTGAGGGGCCTCTTCCTCTAAAGGAGCCCTTGGAGAAGATCCCTACCTCCTCCATGGCCCTCATCAGAACTTGTACCAGAAACAAAAGAAGTTTGGAAACAGCTCAGTCAGACTTGCCAGAGATGGTTTTGCTTGTGTTTGATGTGTCTTCTCTTCCTCCTCTCCAGAAATATCTCCAAAAGAAAGACTTGGAGTCATTAAAGGAGTCTGCCAAATCCCAGTTTAACCAGGTGAGAGAGATGCTGCTGAGGCCTTGGAAAGGGTAAAGGCACTTGGATGCAGAGGAAGGTAGAAGAGCAGGTTTTGATAGCTGAGTGGGTGTCTGAGCAGGTGATGCTTCAAGACAAGAGAGGGCAGCACTCTGCTGAACATACTTTTCCCTTCCTTTAGGAAATAGTGGAGATTATCTGCAAGCCTGATGGGAGATTGAAGTCTCTGCTTACAACATTTCTGGATGAGAAGCAGCAGTCAGAGTTTATCCAAGCCCTGAACCTGCAGGTGGATGATGTGGTACTTCTGGCAGCTGGTGAAGAGAAGCAAGTGGTAGGAAAGCATTTCTGGGGTGGCTGGGAGCTGAATGTTGCTTTGATGATGGTTTTGATGTTGTCTGACCTTAGTCTGATTCTTCTTATTACTAAAAGAAGGTCAGCATCTCATTCTGTGTGAGCTGAAGCTGTGCAGCAAGAGCAAACTGCCTGGAAATGTGCCAGTTGCTTTTTATTTCCCCCAGTCAAATTCTGGGAAGAACTCAGAACTGACTTGAAAGCTGGGATAGGAAAAAAGGGAACAGATCAGTGCCTCCTTTTCTCTCACCTTAACTTAGCTTTTGAAGCATCAAGCAGAGATTGGGGAAACCAATGTCAAGTCATTTTGTGCACATCAGCAGCTCTGCTGCTGCTAATGAGCAGCACTGATGGGAGATTCTCTCCCTACCCTTCTCTGTATTCTAGATACTAGATTTTGGCTTCCAAGCCTCAGTTCAAGCTTTGCCTGAGAGTCAAAACTCTGTCATCCTCTCTCTCTCTCTCTGTGCCTTCATTTCTCTCTCTGGGAAGTGCAGCTCTTACCTGTGCCCCCCCCTCCTAGTGAATCCACAGTTGTGCAAAGCTTGAGGTTAGGCTAGGAAAGTTCTGTGAAGATTTGACATGAACTTTCCAGCTCATGACTTGGTCTGTGGCAGATCCTGGAGCTGCTGCTGCCTCAGGGTGATGCTTTTCAAGATGATCAAGGCAAAAATGGTGAAGGCCACAGTGCATTACAACAGTTGCTGACTGTGATGCTATCTTAATGAAAGCCTTTTGCCTGGGTTGGTGTTTGAGTGACTTCCCTGATGGTAAAAATGGTCCCATCTCATCCTTTCTCTTCTCTTTTGGAGTGCTCTGCATTAGGAAGCCTCAGGTTGGAGAGTGCTGATCTCCTGGAGACAGCTGGGCTGCTGCTTCGTGATCCTGCAGCTTTCCACTTTCTGTGGGTGGTAGATTTCCCCCTTTTCCTCCCAAAAGAAGAGAATCCCACTGAACTGGAGTCTGCTCATCACCCTTTCACTGCTCCTCATCCTTCAGACACCAGCATCCTTTATTCTGATCCCACTAAGGTAACTTAAACTTCATATTGACCACACTGGCTTTTGCCTCTTGTTACAACTGTGTGTCATGGAAAACCAGGCAAGCAGCAGCTGGTTGTAGTGTGAAGGGGTGTTTCATGGAATGGATGGCATGTTGTATGTGGCTGGGAGGGCTGCCTTCTAGATTATTCTGAGTGTCAAGTACCCCTCTGTGTGCCCCTGGCCTTGGAGGAAGCAGTTGCTGAAGGTGAAGACCCTTCTCTTCTGACCCATCCCACGTTGCTTCAGGGTTTGCTCCACAAGGATCTCTACTCTTCCCACAGCTGTCTGCAGGAGTCCAGACTGGTAGCTGAACTGCAGTATACCACTGGGTGGCTGTCAGGAGGTGGTTGTGAGCTGCAGCTGTGCCCCAGCTTGGTGCTTGTTGTGTCTCTGCAGGCCCGTAGCCAGCACTATGACCTTGTGCTGAACGGCTGTGAAGTTGGAGGTGGCTCCATCAGGATTCACAGAGCAGAGCAGCAACGTTTTGTGCTGGAGAAGGTGCTGAAGGTAACACCTAGAAGTGCCTCTAACATTCTCTTGGAGGTTTAAAGGGCTCATCCATTTAAATAGCCACTTCAAATTCTCAAAGAAACACTAGTGTGCTTCTAAGGTAAAGAAATGTGAGTCCTAGCTCTGAGAGAGCATAGAATCATCCAGGTTGGAAGGAACCTCAAAGATCATCTAGTTCCAACCCCCCTGCCTGCCCAGGGACACCATCTACTAGATCAGGTTACCCAGGGCCCCATCAAGCCTTGTCTTCAAAGCTTCCAGGGATGAGGCTTCCACAAGCTCTCTGGGCAACCTGTTCCACTGGATGACTTCTTCATCTTCTGTTGCTGGTAGGAAGAGCATTGCTTGGCCAATGACACTTCTCATGTCATTTTACAGGAGGATTCTGAGGTGCTTTCCCATCTGCTGGAGGCTTTGGAATTTGGTGCTCCCCCTCATGGAGGAATTGCATTAGGTAAGTGGTCTGTAGCTCTCCAGATAGAGTTGTCTTTTGCCTTTTTTTTTTTGGGGGGGGTATATTAGATGCCCTCAACAAATCTCATGCTTGTTAGCAAAAGCCTTGTCTCTTCCTGACAGAGGTGGCTGTTCTGGTGGTGTTTGGCACACCCATGGGGTGTAATGCTCTGTGGGCTGACATGGTGCTGCCATCTCTGTAGCTAGAAGGAAACTGAGGTCTTGTCACCAAGCACAGAATGTTTTGGTGTCCCTCCCCAGAGTCACTGTGTGATTCAGTCCTTAATGCAAGGACTACATCACATCCTGATGGCTCTAAGGATGGATGATCCTTACCCTGCTGTTCCACAAACTGGGTATTTGTTAAGATGAAGTCATCTTTGTTCTCATTCTGCTGCAGCCAGAGCAGGTTCCCTCTACTGTGGTGCCTAGAGGCCTGGGACAGTATGGTACTTTGTGTTTCTTGCCCTGGGTCACTTCCACATCCTTGACCTCTGTCTGCTTCAGTTCCCTTCTTCCTTATCTGTTTTTCTCACTAACTCAGATTTTGGGTTTCCTAGAACCCTGCAATGTTCTGGTTTTAAAACAACAGAGAATAAAACCCCAAACCAACCAACCAACCAACCAACCAAAAAACCCCAACCCTCCCACCAAAACAAACCAAACCACCTACAAAAGCCAAAAGTAGCCTTTTAATCCATTGTCTTCCAAGGTCATTTCCCTTTTTCCAGTCACCCAGAGGCTCTTGTTCTTTCTGAATTCCTCCTAGTTGTTGTCATTCTTCAGAAACTGCTTGATCAAGAGCTTTGAGCTGTGAAGCAGAGCCCTGCCACTGTTCCTGCCCTGGTTTTGTCATGCTGCCTTTGCAAAGGCAGTGTCTTTCTTGCAGTCCTTGATGTAATATTGCAAAGCTTTCTTTTCCTAGACATTTCTGCTCTTCAGGCAAGTTTGGTTTTCTCCTTCTGGCTGCAATTAATTTCCACCCCCCCCTCACTTGCCTTCACACTTAGTTTTTTTTCAAGCTCAGGAATGTTATCTGCTCATCTTTCTGGATCTAAGGAAGGAACAGGGCCATCACTCAAGTGATTCACCAGTTGCTTTTCTCCTCCTAGGGCTTGACAGGCTGATCTCTCTCCTTGTTGGTGCTCCCAGCATTCGAGATGTCATTGCTTTCCCCAAATCCTTCAGGGGACGAGACCTGATGGGCAATGCTCCAGACTATGTCCCTCCAGAAGAACTAGAGCAATATCACATCCAGGTTTCCTGGCCCCTTGCAGAAAAAGAGGCAAAGAAGAGCTGATTGAAAGCTGAACTGTTTCACCAGAGGAGGTTACAGCTGCTAAAGAGGAGGTTCAAGCCCCATCGACTACCAGGGGAGAGTGGAGGGGGCAGGACAACCCCACTGTGCTCTTCAGGGTTGAATGGGAGGTAGATACAAGGGCTCCCTCATGGGAATTCACCTTTGGGTTGGTAAGGGGAAGTAGAAAAGAACATAATTGTAGCATAGGATGTTGCAGCTGTTGGCTTTGGGGTGTCAGATTGGAGGGAAGGTGGAAACTAGGAGGAGTCTTTTTCCCCTCTCCACTTGTTCTATGTCCCTTGTCAAGTGTTTCTCTTCCCACCTGGAGGAGATAGTGGCAGCTTCCCTGGCAAGATGGTTTATATCCTGATGATCCTTGAATCTGTCTGCTGAGGACTGTTAAAATGCAGCATTGCTGTTTTGGCCCAAGAGATATTGGATACTTCACAGCTAGCAGCTTGTCTCCAGATCCTCCAGAACTTGCTCTGCTGACTTCATGTTCAGCTGTGTGTCCATAATATTTGCAAGAGGTCTCCCTGTAGTACTCATCAAAGAGGTAATGATCAAGAGGTTTGGGACCTGTGGTCCTGCTGCTTTTCAGCATGTTGATTCCAGTCTGTATGTTTGTAAATAAACTTGATCTGACAACGGTGCTTCTGACTTTGGGCTTTCTCTCCAAGAGCAAGCTGCCAGTTCTTTGTGTCCCCTGAAGCCTGCAGGGGATAAGAAACCTGGAACAGCACAGCAGGGTTGCCAGTTCTCTAAGAATTCTACCTGCTGCTGCAGTGGGAAGTGATGCAGCAGCAAGTTCCTCACAGGGAACTCTCTGTTCATCCTGCTCCAGCATCCTAACAGCTGCAGTTCAGGAGCAACTCTGAGTCCTGAGAGCCTAAGCCATGTGGTGTATAACAAGCCCTCTGCAGGTGCACTCCAGTAGGTGATCTTAAGTCTGGAAAGCAGGAATGTGATAGAAGGAAAGGAGGAAGGGGAAGAAGCTGAGGAGAAGGAAGCTGTTACCTTCAATAAGCTATGAAGGTGTTGCAAAAGCAAAGGGAGAGCTCCTATGTCCTGGCTAGGGAGGGACAGCAGGAAGCATCTGCCAGAGGAGGTTCCTGAGGACAGAAGGGAGACTGATTTTTGTCTGGGCTGGTTCTGAACTCCAGCCTCCTGCAGATTCTGACAGTTTCTGGGCTGTTCCAAGTCTCCCTGTTGTGGCACAGCATTGCCTGGTGCTGCACACTCTTTATCTCTTCAATACTGGCCTGCCCTGGTGATAAACACTAAGGGAAGGGAGCTCTTTAAGGTTAGCTGGGGTTTGGTTTTGGATGCTTTGTACAGGCTAGAGGTACTAGCCATAGACAAGGCACAGTAGAGCTGACCTGCTGCTGCCTTGTAGATTCTAGGATGGTGGAGTTCTGGGTGGAAAAGAGAACTTAAATTCTTTCTTACTTTGACTGGATAAGAAACCCAACACTATCCTGGAGTTGGATTTCCATTCATTCCAGCCAAACACTCAGTTCCTGAGTTTCTTTCCTTGTATGAACCACTTCTTCTTACCTAAATGAATTCACTTTTGTTTTAATACTCTTTTCCCCCTGAGTAGAAGCTGTCAGGAATGGAAGGAAGGATCAGTTGGCAGAGAGAAGCTGAGCTGAAAAGCTGTGTTCCAAGCAATTTTCAGGTGGTTTTTGTGAGGAGGAGAGCCACCTTGTGAGAGTTTTGTTTCCCCAGCTGTTTTTTTATCTCCTCAACTTGTCAGTGGTGACATGGAATTCAGCCACTGCTAGGCTCTCTATTCATATCCAAACTGCTTTTTGAGAGGATGCTGGATTTTATATTTAGTTTCTTTCCTGGCAGTGAGGTTATGCTCCTCATGCAATTTGCTTGAGGATCATCTCTTCCTAAAGCCAGGAGTGGCAGAGGCTTGTTTGAGGACATGGAACCACAGAAGAGAAGTCACTCTGGAAACTTCTCTGCTCCCTCCAGAGGATGATTTCTAGTATGTAAACAATGTGCTGGATGTTTTGGGGTTTTTGGAACTGTGACCTAAGTGGTACAGTATCCTTTGGCTAGTCATCTTTTGCAAAGGCAAAGGCTGTCTTTAAAATTCTTGCCTTTAAATGAAGATGATCAGCAAGTGTTCAAAGGGTAATTGGTGCCTAAGAGGCTTAGGGAGGAATGGAACACTGCCTGGGAGGTTCTTCTTGAGAGCCCTTGTTAAAACCTGGGAGGCAGGCTGTCTCTGAGGCATCCACAGCTCTCTTGTGCAAGCTGGTTTGTGGGATGCTTGTTTAGCTACTGCTGTCTGAAGGATTCCCTGCAGTTGTGAGTGTGTGACACAGCCACAAATCACCTCCAGTGAGGGGAAAAAAAAAATGCAAGAGAACATGTCATCTGAGCTGCTGCAGGCCTGCCACAAGCAGGTCAGTGGGAAAGAGGTATCCCAAGCCTTCTGCAAGCCATCTGGGCTGGTGTTGGTGAAGGAAGGTGGCTTACAAGTGGGAATGTTGCCAGAGACAAGGCATTTATTGTGTTGTTCTTTGAGCATTGGGCAAGGTTTCAGTTGGGCTTCTGGAAGCAGAGAGACACTTCTAACCTCCAGTCTGATTGTCATAGGTAGCTGCATATTTGGGGAGAAGCAAGAGGAGGGAGACAGTTCAAAGTCCTGGAGGGTGCCTTTACACTGTTCCTTTGTGTCCAGAGAGAAAGCAGTGTGATAATTGGTGCACACAGTCAAAGCCTGTGTCTCTAGGATGGACAAGAGGATTGTCCAGCCTCTTCATCCTATACCAAAAGTAGTTGGCATTGTTGGGAATAAAATCACCAGCTGGACAAGTGCTGCTTGAGAATTTGGTTTGGGTTTCTGCTGGCATGAATCAGCTTATGATCCTAGAGTCATAGTCAGCAGAGTTGGAAGGGACCTCAAAGATCATCCAGCTCCAACCCCCCCTGCCTACCAGAGACACCACCCACTAGATGAGGTTGCCCAGGGCCCCATCCAGCCTTGTCTTAAAAGCTTCCAGGGATGAGGCTTCCACAACCTCTCTGGGCAACCTGTTCCACTGTCTCACCACCCTCAGAGTGAAGAACTTCCTCCTAATATCCAAATGGGTGAAGGTGTTCCCAGACATGGCCTTCTCAGCTCCACAGAGCTTCATGAGATGTGAACATTTAGGTGGTTGATGGGATGGTCCAAGGAGTGCTTTTGCCAGGAGGCAGGGATGTATGGGAGGCCTCTGTACTCCTTTAACCCTGCCAGCTTGCTGATTTTCTTCTGGATCTGAACTGTCACTCTCCTGTAGCCTGAGTCTGATAGAAAGCCATGGGTGTATTCTGTCCTGGAGAGCATGGGGACCTTGGCTGAGACCTGCTGAAAGGACACTAAGTGCAGTGGAAGCCAGAGGGTATTATCTGGGTGCACAGAGCTGCTCCTGGAGCTAGATTGCATGCTAGACCCAGCACTGCTGACTCCTGGGAGCAGGAGGTGTGATCCTTTGTACCTTTGTGTGACTGATCTCCAGCCCCAGGAAGGTGTGGCTCCACTGCTCTGTATTGCACCAGCATCTGCCTCACTGGGAGGAATGGGGCAGGTAGGGCAGTGGCTGATGCTGCACTACAAGAAGGATCTGGGGGTGCTGGAGGGAGGCCAGAGAAGGGCCAGGAGAATGCTCAGAGGGCTGGAGCACCTCTGCTATGAGGACAGACTGAGAGAGTTGGGGTTGTTCAGTCTGCAGAGGAGAAGGCTCCAAGGAGACCTTCTTGTGGCCTTCCAGTATCTGAAGGGGGCTACAAGAAAGCTGGGGAGGGACTTTTTAGGAGGTCAGACAGGGATAGAACCAGGGGAAATGGGTGGAAGCTGGAGGAGGGGAGATTTAGGCTGGATATTAGGAGGAAGTTCTTCACTGTTAGGGTGGAGAGACAGTGGAACAGGTTGCCCAGAGAGGTTGTGGAAGCCTCATCCCTGGAAGCTTTGAAGACAAGGCTTGATGGGGCTCTGGGTAACCTGATCTAGTGGATGGTGTCCCTGGCAGGCAGGAGGGTTGGAACTAGATGATCTTTGAGGTCCCTTCCAACTCTGACAATACACCCAAAATGCAGGACTCTACATTTAGCCTTATTAAAACTCATCCCATTGGCCTCTGCCCATCCATCCAGCCTATCTAGGTCCCTCTGCAGAGCCTGCCTACCCTCAAGCAGATCAACACTCCCACCCAGCTTAGTGTCATCTGCAAACTTACTAAGGCTGCACTCTATCCCCTCATCCAAGTCATCAATAAAGATGTTGAAGAGGAGTGCAAAACAAACTGTTTTGGTGTTAACCATGTGCTTCAGTTAATTTTTATTTTTTAATAGAAGCTTTCAGGAAGATCACACAGCACCTGAAAACAAAAGCCCTGAGCTTTGGCAACACTTTGTGCTTTCCCAGGCAGCAGGTGTGTGGGTATCAAAGTGAATGATACCAAAACACTTCTGGGAAGAGTTAGCACAAGGGGCATGCACAGTGGCAGGTTTCTCTGGAACAACAATCACAGTGTACTACTGGATTTATTTATATCTATCTATCTATCTATTATCCTCTCTTTGGGTAGGTTTAAAACACACTCACTCCTGAGACTTTTTCTTGTTTGCTTAGCAGTTTGAGGAGCATTCTAGCTGAAGGCTTCAGCTGTTTGATGGTCTCCCTTGAAAAGCAGGCTCCCCAGTTGTCATTTCTTCCATTTTGCTTGTCCCTAAATCTTTATTTGTGTCTAAAGAAAGAGACANTTTCTCTCTTTCTCTCTTTCTCTCTTTCTCTCTTTCTCTCTTTCTCTCTTTCTCTCTTTCTCTCTTTCTCTCCCTCTTTCTCTCTCCCTCTTTCTCTCTCCCTCTTTCTCTCTCCCTCTTTCTCTCTCCCTCTTTCTCTCTCCCTTTCTCCCTCTTTCCTCCTCTTTCCTCCTCTTTCTCCCTCCCTCTTTCCCTCTTTACTTCCCTTTCTTGTGGCTCTGTACAAACATATCAGAGCACAACTAGGAGCTGTGTGGGTGATGAGCTGACTAGCTCAAGGTCCCACAGGGTGGTATTGTCCCAGAGGGAGTATCCCAGGAATACTCTTTAGCAGCTCAGAGGGAAAGCCAACTCAGCCCTAACCTCCCATGCTTCTTTACAAGGAAAACATGCTGCAGTTTCAATCAAGCAGTGTGTCATAGTCTCAGTAAACAGTGGTTTAGAAAGCAGTTATGGAGGGCAACAACTTGACTTGGATGTTTAGGATGTCTTGTCATAATCAGAAGAATGCCTGAAATGGGATTTCAAGTGAAAGCATCTAAAGCCATGACCTCTCCTTTCATATTTGCACTGTGAATGTTGTATAACTCCAGAACCAGTGGGGGGGAAAAAAAAGGAAAGATTATTTTGTTGGGAGAGCATAATTTTAGCCCAGCTGCTACAGATCTATGCAGGTTCAAGCTCTGCCTGCTGTTGCCTGTGGAGAGAGCTTGCTGCTTTGAATGCATTTGCAGGAGCCACAGAAAGACAATATCTGGGATGCTGTTACTAATTTCATTGTGCCATAGGAGATAAATATTAATGAATAGAAACAGCCATGAAATGTAGGCCTGCCAGTTAAATAACTATGCTGACTAATGTACAAAGAGGCACTTTGTAGTCAGGATGACATTTAGCTGGAGTTATGCTTTCTGAAAGACAATTGCTGCAAATTTATCATGTTGTTCATGGTGCCTGAAAATCTTACTCTGTAAATCTGACTTGGGAGCCTGCAGACCTTTTTTTTCCCTCTTCCTGTCAAGATCCTTTCCATCCCTCTTTTCTTCTGCTCACTATGTCCTTGGCACTGCTGATCAAAGCATTTGAGGGGTGCCTGGTGAGCAGCTCTTCATTATTTCAACCAGGATCAGGCTTGGGATCCAGCACACTCATAAAAACAGCTGCTGCAGCTCAGGTGAGGAATAGGAGTGACTGAGGTTTGGCAAGTAGAGGAGGGAGCTGACTCTGAAGGGATGTGCAGTTAATTCATGCTGCCACCTTGGGGCTTCTGCTTCCAAAGATTTAAAAGTACAGGAAAGTGTCAAAATAATCAGAATCTGTCATATAACAGTAAGAAAGACTGAAGCTGTTCTTTAAATAGCCAGCAACACAGAAAATGAGTCTGTTTTCCTAGGGGTTACTGTTCCCTTTGAAATCAGAAAGTAGGTTGCTGCTTATATTCCTTAGCTGTTCACAGTAGTGTGAACTAAAAGCTGGAGGTGCACAGTGTGTGTTTTTATATATATGTATATGTTTGTTTTCTATGATACTATGCATCTTATTAAGTAGAACAAGCATCATATAACAGGCAGCTCTAGAAATTTCTGTGTTTTAATAAAGTCATAAGCAGAAAGTGTCATTTCCAGTATCTGAAGGGGGCTACAAGAAAGCTGGGGAGGGACTGTTTAGGAGGTCAGACAGTGATAGAACCAGAGGAAATGGGTGGAAGCTAGAGGAGGGGAGATTTAGGTTGGATATTAGGAGGAAGTTCTTCACTCTGAGGGTGGTGAGACAGTGGAACAGGTTGCCCAGAGAGGTTGTGGAAGCCTCATCCCTGGAAGCTTTGAAGACAAGGCTTGATGGGGCCCTGGGCAACCTGATCTAGTGGATGGTGTCCCTGGCAGGCAGGGGGGTTGGAACTAGCTGATCTTTAAGGTTCCTTCCAGCTCTGACCATTCTATGACACAGAAGTTGATTTATCCTTTTCATTTATGAAGTATAGCTGGAGGCTAAGTACAACTGAGGATGAGAAGCCTCACTGAAGTCTGCTGAATGCTGTGTCCACCCCAGTGTCAGAAGAGAAGAAATGATGAGGGTGCTCAGGAAGGTGAGTTGCTTCACTTTGCCTTGCTTTCAACAGCCAGCACTTGAACACAAGGCTTCTGAACATTAGAATGTTTCTAATTTCAGCTTCATACTTTTAGGACCTTTTTGGCAGCTCTGGTTTCACTTGACCTTGCTTTTGAACTGTTGTAGGTTTGTTGGCTGTTCTTTCTCCCTCCTTCTTGAAGCTAAGATTGCTCATCCTAGTGTCTCAAATGTCTTCTCTGTGGATGACTGTCCCATTCCTTTCCTCACTGCCATCCCTCTTGCAGGCACAGGCAGGAACTTCAGGAGACAATGACTCCTTGCATCTCCAGTTGCTTGTCCAAGTCTTTCTTCAGGGCACTCTCAGCCCTGACAATGGCATACAGAAGGTTCCCTCTTACTGCTCTTTGCCATTTATACTGTTTCCTGGGGGTTTTGATAGGAGGTCTGTTGGTCTGCACTGCACTGCTTGCATGGCAGAGGGAGGCTTCATATTATACAATCAGAGAATGTTAGGGTTTGGAAGGGACCTAGAAAGATCATCAAGTCCAAACCCCCTGCCAAAACAGGACACCCTAGCTAAGGTTACACAGGAACAAGGCCAGGTGAGCCTTGAATGTCTCCAGAGTAGGAGACTCCACAACCCCTCTGGGCAGCCTGTTCCAGTGTTCCCTCACCCTTACTGGGAAAAAATTCTTCCTCACATTAACATTAAACCTCCTATGCTCTAACTTGCTCCCATTTCCCCTTGTCCTTGCAATCCCTTAAGTATCAGCAATACTTGTTATGGCTGTGGCAACCCTTCCCTTCAGGAGTACTGGTGAGCACAGTAAATGACCAGCTCAGCACATCCCTTGGTCCCTCTCCTTCTGTTATTGTTATGTGTGGGACAGTGGTGGGAACAGAAGGACCTGGTGAAAAAATGTCAAGAAAGCCTAAAGGTTTAATGCTTTATTTCTTTCATACCAGTTATTACTCAAGAGAAAGAGGTGCTGACTAGCCCTGCTGGTGATCATGTCAAATAGTGAGATCTGAGCTTAGAATAGAGTTAAAAATACATTCAAGAGGGCTCTTGGGAAATGAGATGGTCTTAAGCTGTCTAGATGTCAGGATATTTACTAGATGGTTAGCTGAAGTGATTTCAGAATAATTTGTGGTGATTTTTGACAAGTGAGGGTGGAGAGGTGAAGAACCTGGCTCCTGTAAAAGTTAGGCAGTGTGTGTCTCTAGAAAGAAGACAAAGAGGTAATTAGAGGTCAGTTTAAGGTTCATTTCCAAAAGAAACAAAAGCAGTCTGGAAGATGGGATGATTTCTCTGGAGGAAAGTCACCTGAAAGTGAAGTAATCTTATCCTATGACAAGATTCAGAGGTCTTATTGCTAAGGCAGAAGCAGTATGTGACAACTAAAAAGTCTTTTTGACATAGCTGTCCCTAATGTGACTCTAAATGCAGCTGGGTACAAAATGATGCTACTTGTGTGTGTGTGTGGGAAGAAGTGTATTTTCAGGTCCTTGCCCCAGGAACATTTCATTCAGTCTTGGATATTGAC
Organism: Galbula dea; assembly: GCA_013399015.1. NCBI lineage: Eukaryota > Metazoa > Chordata > Aves > Piciformes > Galbulidae > Galbula > Galbula dea. Next base: position 376,208 of record VWZX01008720.1, on the reverse strand, counting down.
TAGAAAATGCAGTTTCAGAGATCTCTGTTAACAAACTGGTACAAGTTGGAGAATGTGGAGGCTGTTGGAAGAAAGAGAAGGCTGGGATTCAAGCCTTGAGAAGTGGAGAAATGGCCATGGAAACACTAGGATGCCATGCAGTAGAGAGAAAGGCAAGGTGCTGTATTCAGAAGGGCTGTAGACAGCAGCCCATGCCCAGCTGTTCTGACAGCAGAAGCTGCTGGTGTTTACTGGGTCACAAGCTGAACATGAGTCAGCAAACATGTCCTGTTGTGGAAAAGCAAATACCCTGCTGGGGTATAAACAGTCAAGCAGGCAGCAAAACACATCTTGTGCTTGTGATGGGCTGCTCTCAGCTGCAATACCTGATTTTGGGGGGGTTGGAGCTGAGCTCTTGAAGACAACTTGCATGCTGCTGTAATTCCTGGTCTGTGCTTCTGGAGTGGCAAAGAGTGGTGCTATTCACTTGCTGCCTTGTGACAGGGGTGTCCAATGATTCTTTTGTTGTCATCTGGGAGCAGGGAAGGCAGAGGCTGATGTGAGAGTTGTCTGGGTGAATCCCTCAGCTTCTCTTCTTGGTGGTGTGGTCAGTGCTGTCCTAAAGCTCAATTCCTGGTCCCTGCAGAGTTCAGAGGATCATAGGATTGCCAGAGTTGGAAGAGACCTCAAAGATCATCTGGTTCCAACCCCCCTGCCTGGCAGGGACACCATCCACTAGATCAGGTTGACCCACGACCCCATCCAGCCTTGTCTTAAAAGCTTCCAGGGATGAGGCTTCCACAACCTCTCTGGGCAACCTATTCCACTGCCTAACCACCCTCAGAGTGAAGAACTTCTTCCTAATTGACTTATGCCAGTGTGCTCTGACAGCTCCTTTTCCATTTGACCACCCAGAAGACCTCAGTCTTCTGTAGGTGGTGGTGGTGGTGTTTTGCAAGAGGGAGAGAGATTCAGGTAGTTGTGGAAGTGGTTTGATTTTCTTGTTTGTTTGGTTGGGTTTTTTTTGGCTTAATCTCATTGCATGTTTCCTTGAGATTAAACCTTACAGACCCAGTGGATGATCTGATCTAGTGGATGGTGTCCCTGCCAGGCCAGGGGGGTTGGAACTAGATGATCTTTAAGGTCCCTTCCAACTCTATGATTCTATGATCATGTTCCTAATACTGGATTTCTTTCAGAGCAGAAAGGCTCTTTATATCATACCTTTGTTTCAGATCCTGGAGCCTGCCTGAAGTTCACAGGACTACTGGACCTTGCATCCACACTGCCTTGGTAGGCTCTCTGAGCTCAAGATTCAGAGGGAAATCTGGCTCTGGGTTAACTTCTCTTGTCTGTGCAGCTGTGGGGACTCAGGAACATCTTGTCTGCCTGTTGGCAGGCAAATATTGTCTTTGCAAAGGTAGAGGATGGAAAATCCTGAAATATAACCCTCTCTCTGTGGGTCACTTTGTTTGGACATCTTTAGTTATGCATAAGGAGTCTGCAAGCAGCATATGCACAGCTTGGCTAATGAACAGAGCTTTGTGGCTTTAGCACACAGTGGGGACAGGTAGGTTTTAACCAGCTGCTAGACCAAGCATTAGTATCCTTCTACCCTTCTAAGACATCTAAAGAGTCTTTGCCTGGCCCCACAGGCATTGCCAGGAGCAGAAAGGTTGGTCTCCAATGCTTCCTCCAGCAGATCTTTAATGGTGCTCAGTTACTGTCTTCTGCCTCTGTGAGTCTTTCCTGGAGAGTTTTCAGTACTGATGTTTTTCCCTCTGCATCTTTGAGCCACTGACTTTCCCTGCTGCAACAATCCTGTAACTGTCATGTCTTCTTATGACTTCATGGCAATTTCTTCTGCCTGTTTTAGGGAGCTGGGCAGCATTGTAGTTAGATGGTGGGTCCTTGAACAATGCTTGGAGAAGAGGCAAAAGGTTTCCAGAGAGAGGATTGCACTATCCCCAGCCTGGGAGGCAGTGTCAGTGAAGGCTAAGCAGAAAGCAGTGTCAATGTCAGGCAAGTGATGGGTTTGTCTCCCTGGGGAGGGAGGAGGGTGAGAGCCAAACTCATGCCAGCCTTATCTCCCCACCAACAATGATTCTGGGGGCTGCATTGCCTGCCTTCCTAGGGGACAGACCTTCCCAACTCATGGCTGCTTTAGAAGAGATTTTCTACAGCCTGGCAGCACAGTTCTAGGGTTTGTTGGGTGGTAGTGATAGAAATCCAAAAGAAGAATTAACCTGCAGGTACTTCAAGCTGGCATGTGGATTTCCAAGCATGAAAGCCAGTTCTCAGGGTCTCTTTCCTCTACCACTACCTGGAAAGAGGTTGTAGTGATGTGAGAGTTAGTCTCTTCTCCCAGGTTACTAGGATAAGACAAGAGGAAATGGCCTTAAGTTGCAGCAGGGGAAGTTTAGATTGGACACTAGGAAAACAAAATTCTTCCCAGAGCTGTTAGGCATTGGCCCAGGCTGCCCAGGGCAGTGGTGGAGTCACCATCCCTGGAGGGGTTCAAAAACCAAAGATGTGGCACTTAGGGACATGGTTTAGTGGCATGGTGGTGATAGGTTAACAGTTGGACTTGATGATCTTGGAGGTCTTTTCCAACCTTAATGCTTCTGTGAAGATGGCTGGACTGCATTTATATGTCTTGGCAAGCCTCCTGGGAGAATCTAAAGGCAACAGCCTGGGCAGCAGAGAGGGCTGGCATAGTTCCTGGGCTCCTTGTTCTTTGCCAAAGAGTACTGGAGTCCCACATCTTCTTCAGGGGGTAAAGACACCTCTCCTCTCCTCTCCAATGCACCACTCTTCAAACAGAGGCTCAGCACTTTTCCCAGATGTTGATTTGGCAAGGCAAGGGCTAAACAAACAGCAACAGATGGGAAGTCCCTTGTTGTTGTTGTGCACCACAAAGGGCAGAACATGACTCCAAAACACAGAGCTGCTGCTGCTGCTCACAGCCGAGCGAGCAGTGCAGCTGCAGCCGAAGGAGGTGAGAGAGCAAGAGGAAGGTGGTTGTGTCTTTCTCAGCTGTGGTAGGGAAGGAGCCCTGGAAGGTGATGGCTCACCTCTGTCTGAGCTCTGTGTTGCTGCTTCAGCAAGGCTAAAAGCTCCTCCAGGAGCCCTTTATTACCAAGGAGTGTTGCTCACAGGGGCGTCTACTTCAGGAGCCAGAGAGGTTATCTCAGGAGTCCTTTCCTAAAGGAGTTCTCTGTAGCAAGAAGGACCTTCTCTGGGGACTGTGTTTTCCCTCAGGAGATGAATCTCCTTTGCAGAGCTTTTCTTTGCATGTTTGAAGAAATGGAGTTCTTTCTCCTTTTGTTTGAAAGCACTGAAGTTGTAGCCCCTGGCCTGTTGTTCCCCTGTGATGAGGTGGGCTCCCTGACCTCCCAGGCTGGACTTCAGTGACACAGAGGTTACAATACAGCCATCTGCAAGCTGGTGCCTTTGTTCAGTCCTGCCTCTGGCTTGGACTCTGCTTCCAGACATAATCAAAGCCCTGGGTCACTGTCCTTTCTGCAAATCATCTCTTGCTGTCTTCAGATAGATGTCCAGGACCATGGCTCCAGGATCAAGGATTAGTGGAACCAGAGGCTACACAAGCAGCCCAAAATCAGTGCTTTTTCTCCTGATTTGGCTTTGGGAGTCTATTTGCCTTTTCTGCAGTCTGCAAACTCAGTTTAGCCAATAAAGGCCTTTACCAGAGTCCCAGGGTCACAAATTCAAAGCCAGATGAGCAGAAGTACCATGCTGTTTCCCACCAGTGCTGCCTTGTGATGGTGTCTGGAGCTAAAAGACCTCTTAGGGTGTGGGGTGTCTGAAAAACACCTGACTGACAAGCTCTGGGGTTTCTGTTTCCAAGGTTGGATCTTGCTGGGTTCATGACCTATTGTAAGTAGGGCAGAAAATGTGTGTCTGAGGGGAAGGAGAGGGAAATGTCATGGTCAGGCAGACTGTTGCTGAGGCTGTCTGCCCCTGCAGAGACCAGGGTTCCTGAGATGGATCCAAGCCATCAGACTTCACAGCCAGGGTGAGCTGCTGATTGCAGTAATGACACTGCCTGGGCTGGCTGCTTTGAAAGATGTTTGGGCTTTGTTTATGCACCGAGGGAGTTGTGTTTTGTGAGCACCCCATCCACCACGAGGGATGCTTCTGTGAGCAGAGGGCCAGCACTAATGCCATCCTGCATGGCTGTGAATGAATTCACCCTTTATTCAGCTCTCTCCACCCCTGCTGAGCCGAGAGCCCTTCACCCTTCACAGGCCAACATAGATGCTGCATTTGCAGCCCTTGTTCAGCCAGGCTTCCACACCCCAGTGCCTCTAATCCCAGACAAAACCTGGGCCATGGAGCAGCAGCAAACACAAGACCTCTATTCTTAGCCTAGAGAGCCTCAAAGCTGGTTCTCTGGTGTGCTGGGCAATGAATATGCAGCTCCTGGAGCTCTTGACAAAGCTGAGAGCATAGCAGCATTTGTCAGTTAGCCCTGAATGTACACTCCTCTCCCATTGGGTCTGTAGCCTTCCCTGCAGCTTTGCAGTTACATAAATATGGCCTATTTTCCCCTCACAAATTAGCATCTTGCTTGCTGAGTTTGGGCTCTCACACACATCCAAAACAAACCCTCTTGATTTTTCCCATGCAGCTGGAAATCCAGCCTCACCTGGGGAGATGCCCTTGCCTGGGCTGTGAAGCCTTCCCAGTGGTGCTGGAGAGTGGTGCTGATGGTGTCCTCTTGTCAGTAGCACGACCCTGCAAAGTCCTGGACACTGCCTTGTGAACCATCTGAGGTGCCCTGTCCTTTTTTTTTCCCCTTAGGAAAGTTGGAGCCAAGCCTTCTGACTGTGAGGGTGCTGGGGGGGGGGTCTGCTTCCCTGGCAGGCTGCATGGCATCTTGGAGACTGGATGGTTGGCTGCATGCTTTAGGTCACAGAGCAGATGGCTCCTCACTTGCCCAGAAGACACAGATGTGGGTATTATCTTCCCCAAAGATGGTTTATTCCTGTCCCTCCCTGAATAAAGTGGGAGATTGGACTGCAGTGTGTATCTGCATTAAAAGCAGCCCTACAGAGAAGAGATCTTCACTTGGAAATCTCCCAGCCCCAGGGTGCAAGAAAGCAAAGCTGACTGGCATCCACTGAGACTCTGAGTAGCTTTATTGGTGATATAAGTCACACAGTTGCACAGGGCTGGGGAACAGATGTCCACATCTCTGCCTTGCTGACTCCCTGCTTCAGCAACCTAAAGGGATCCAGCTCCCCAGTTGCTGTTGGGCTTTCTGCATGGTAGGAAAACCATCAGGATCTTCACATAGCTTCTCATCTCATCATCTTATTCCTCTTGCAGTTGGAATAAGGGCAGCTGGTCCTGAAATGATCATCCCCTAGACCAACAGATCTGCTGCTGTAGTTAGAGAAGCTGTCTGGAACTAGGGATCCATGGGGAAACCTTTTCTGTTCTTTGACTCTTCTGATTGCTCATGGAGGAGTGACCCAGGAGGGAGCTGCTTCCTGGAGCTGGGTACCAGTGTCCTGAGGCCAGCTGGGCAACCAGGATGCTGTGTTTTGGCTCAGTAGGACTGGGCCCTATCCTGCTCTGCTGTAGATGTGTGTGATCTCAAGTGAATCTTGAAGGTGATATTCTTGAAGATAGTCACTTAGAAATAGAGACAGACCTGGTGTCCTGCTGTACTCCCAGGTTAGCTGCTGAGGGGGATATTGACTTGGAGACTTTTTGTGCTTGAATTCAGAGCCTTATACCACTGATTTTTATTAACAGCAGCCTTGGGCTAGATACCCATGTGTCTTTGGAATCACTGGGAAACCTTAGAGTAGGGAACTGTAGTAAGTGGGTGACTGGGGGGCTTCAGGGGAGGGTATAATAACTTGAGCATCTCGATGTGCTTTCATTTTAATCCTTCTGACCAAACTGAGCACCCCAGGCAAGACCCAGCCCATCTGAGTGGTAAACCACTAGGCCAGGAGAGGGGAAGAGGTGTGGGATCTTTCAGACAGCAGGAGAAGGCAGTAGGTACAAAGCTCTCACTTCCTTTGGAAGGGGCACTTTAGGAAAGCACATTGTAAAAATCTGTTGAGTGGGGAATTGGAGCCCCTTTGGGGATGATTACAGCTAGGTCTCTGAATCCCTGGCGTTTTGGGTCTGTCACTGCAGATCAGCAGAGCGTCAGGGACTGCAGGCAGCTCTTGCACACAGCTTCCCGTGCAACAGCAAAGGGGAGCTGTTCTGGCTGGAGTGCTTTTCCACACCCTCCAACAGCCCTGCCAGGCCTTTGGACCTCTGTCTCCATGACCCAGATAAAGGGAATTAGAGAAGAGGCTGAGCTTTAAATGCTGCTGGTGCTTTGGGTATGTGCAACCCACTTTCTGTCTGTCCTGATGCAATGTCATCTTTCAAAGCTCTGGGTCAGGCTAACCCTACACCGTCCCTTGGTGCAGCTGAAGAGATCTGCTGGGGATTTTTTCCCCTTTAGGTTCAAAGGAGGAAAAGAGTCACCAAGGAAGAGCTGAACTCTCTATCACTGCAATCCTCTCCTGACCTCTAGTAGAGCCCTTCCTCTCCCAGGGAGAAGCAAATAAACATAGCCCTGGTGCCCAGGTGGCAGTTTGCTTTGCTCCGATGGTCCGTGAGGTCCTAATCTCTTCCCGGTGCCTTTCCCCCACCGTGCCCCTGGTCAGCAGCAATGCTGGCGAGTTCTCCATGGGCAGCAGCCAGCCTGCAGCAATAATGAGAGCAAGTCAGGCAGTGCCATCCTATACAAGCCTCTGTCTGCTCTCTCTGTGTGCATCTGTGAGTGCGTGCGCTCGCTCTCTCCCTTCTCCCCCTTCCCTCTCTTTCCTAACCCCCCTCCTTCCACCAGCTCTTGTTCTTTTCATGAGATGCAGGGCTAGGGAGCCAGGAAAAGTGGCACAGTGCTGCTGCTTCTCCAGAGATAACTGTGACCAGGCTGGCTCCTTTGCCCTCCCTGATGCACCGGGAGTCTGCAGACTCTGTTCCTCAGGCTCCCGACCAGCCATGTCCATCAAGCACCAAAAGCCACGTAGCCGCCACCACCCTGCTGCAGGCTGCAAGACAGGTAAGAGCTACGAGGGCCTTGGTGGCTGATGGAAGGCCCTCTGGTCCTCTACTTGGTTATGAGTCCTTGGGGGAGGGATTTTTACTTGCTCCTGCCCTGGTTTTCTGGAGGGGAGGTATGGCTCTGCAGGCAAAGTGGGAGGGGAAGGGTGCTTGCTGCTCAGGTGTCACCCCTATGACTGTCACAGCAGCGCTTCTCCCAGTGTGTTAATCTTCCCATCCATCACATGGATGGTCAAAGGGACACAGACACTGCTTCTAATTAGTAGGTGGGAAAGGAGAGCAGCATATTTCTTAAGTTAAGCCCAGGCAGGCCTGGGCTGATAACAGGAGCAGGACTTGTCTGGGGTGATCTCCGTTTCAATGGGATTAGCAGTGAGCCTTTGATGCTGGGGGAAAACATCAGTCTGTGGTGCTGCCTGCAGCTCTGAGATCTTTTCATTTCAGCCCTNCCCACTTTGTTATTGCTGTTATTTTAAAATGGTGGATTGCATTTCCTTTGAATATTTGGGTATCTGTGACACTTGCAACTAACACCCAGGCTGAACACTGGGGCTGAGCTCGTTAAAAATCAGACTAATTGGAGCGAAAGGAGAACATGTTGGGAGTCGAGAGAACTGCATTGAGCAGAGACTGTAGTGAAAACTTGCAGATGGCAGGAGTGTGTGCACTCCTTGGGGGAAGAACCAGGGGGGGGTGCTAACCTGAGTGGGCTCATTTTCATGCATCCCTGCCTGCAGGGCTGCTGTAACTCATGAGGATCCCTGAAGCAGCCAGGGCCATCTCTTTGCTGTTTGGTGGAGGAGGGAAATAAGCTGGTAATTTGGCACAGCTAAGAAATACAAGGGACCTGTTGTGCTAGCATTTTCTCTCTGTGATTGACTGTCAGTGCACCCAGTCCTGGAGCAATGTGCTTGCATTCCTCCATCTGGGGAGCATACACATGCCTGTGCTTTCACTGCCTTGTTGTGCTCTCCCTCTCTGAGACCCACTTGTTCCTGCAGCCCTAAGCTCCTCCAAAATGGCACTCTCAACACTGGCAAGACAAACCTGGCCTCTTGCCCTGCAGTCCTTCCATGTGGCTCTGGAGATGTTGCCTAGTCCTTGGGGCTTGTCTAGGGCAAGCAAGCATTGGCAGAGCTCAGTGCACATCTCCATCTCAACTGGCAGGACACAGGTGATGACTGCAGGCCAGTCTCCAAGAGGAGACATTGGTGCTGGACACAGCAGATGCTTTTATGAAAGAACCACTGTCTGCTGGAGAAAGAAGATGAGCCCATCTAACTCACTTCATTTATGCTTTAATTAAGGCTGGAGCAGCAGCCTCCAGAGAGGAAAGAGAAATCCCAGCTCACCCATGTGGTTAACTCGTACAAATACCCATTCAGCTGCTTACATATTTCAAGTGAAGCACATGCTCAGGTGTTTTGCTGTAGTGGGAATGACCTCCTGGTGCCATGCTGTGTGTCTGTGTAGAGGTTAATAGCCCCAGTAAATCCTTCCTGTGGGACTTGGATGCCCTGTAAGCACAGGTCTTTCAAATGGCAGAGATAAGAGCAAAAAAGCACAGACCTTGTCTGTCATAAACGGATTTTTGACTGCAACCCTGAGATCTAGGGGCTAATTTTTAACATTCAATAAATGACTAGTTTGCAGTGTTCAGCTCACAAAATGCAGGCTGCTTGCCAGCACTTGAATGGTCTCAGCAAAAAATGAACTGCATTGGTCAGCAAGCCTCACTCCCTGGCCTATGTGGAGGATCAGATCTCAAAATGTCCAAGGGACAAAGCATCTGCAGTAAGGGATCCTTGTAGAGCTCTGCCTATCAGAGTGGATCTGCCTCAGCTTCCCAGCCATACACACCAACTGCATGAGAGACACTGCCATATTGACAGCAGCAGTGATGCTGAAAGCTGGGAAGACTCCAAGGCTGCACAGAGCAGCTCAGTGTCAAGTCCAATCCTTTCTGCCTCCTTGCTCCACGCTAACAGCATCCTCCCCAGCGCAGAGGCACCGATGTGCTTCTTTCTGTGTAACTGCTCCTGGGCACAGGAGTGTGTTTCCTCTGAGAACAATTATGAAACTGTAATAACATGCTTTCAAGGGGAAATTCTTCCCTTTGATTCCTGTCTTCTGTGCTGCCCTTCTCAGCCTGGAGCTTCCTGTGCACTGCTTAGCTGTTAGTTTTGCGTCCTACCTGCCTGGAGGAACTGGGGAGGGAGGCTGGGGCCAGGAACCCTCTCACAGTGTGGAGGCATCTGTTCTGCTGCAGCAATCACAATGCCCAAGAGCCACAAACATGTCCAGGAGATGCTTTTATCACTGACACAGGGCAGAATTTAAATAGCTGCTGTACTCTGGAGCTAAGCTGGGTACAGAACCATGGATCACACTTTTATGTAACTCAGTTTTATTTTTAAGCATACTCTATTTTCCAGGGGAGCTCAGCTGAGTGGGTGTCTCCTGTCTCCTGCCCTGCCTTGTTTGCACATGTGAAGTACTTTTTTTTATCAATCCCCCACCCAGGCCATCAGCTGCATGGTTTCCTCACCTACCCCTGGAAGTCAAGCTCTCTCTGTCTCACCTTTCAGGATTTCCTGCCTGCCTGACCTGATGTAGAGAATGATTTGAGATTGAAGGGGAATAGAAAAATGAACCCCTTAAACCTTCTGTGCTACATCTGTGGATGTTTCCTCATGTTACTGGAGCTCCTTTGTAGAAGGAGAAGCTGTTCTCATGGTTCTTGTCCCAAGTAAGACAATTCTGGGATTTGTTTTGCAGTTTAGGAAGCTATCCCTGTGAGTCATAATTCCTTTCTGCCAAGCAGTCACCTCATGCTGGACCAACTGTTTCCTCCTAGACCCTCAAACAAGCAGGCAGGCAGGCAGGGTGAGCAGAGCACTGCATGTCAGATAGCACTTACTAACAATTGAACAGTGTTGGAGAATAGCAGGCTTTGGAAAGAAACATTCCTGATTTGAATATGGGCTTAGGCCTATATATTTACTAGTCTGGATAAATTTTGTATCACCATGTATTGGAGGGGATCAGATGATGCTTTGTGTCATGAGACATTTGCTAGGATTGTGATTCTAGGCTCAAGACTGGTTGTTCCTTCCATTCCTCCAGCAAAAAAACCCAAAGCTTCCTTGGGTCACAGCAGAAGTGAACCAAGGCTGTAGGGTTGTGATTGAGCCAAAGGCAGGCTTTGCAGCATGCACCTCACCTGGAATCCCAAAGGAGTGACTACTGAGGGAGGCAGCCAGCCAGCCTCATGTAATTGACATTTTGCCATCACAAAGCCTACATAACTGAGCAACTTCTGAAGAGAAGGTGGAGGCAATAGGATCTGATGAAAACCTACCAAGTACTGACTTCACTTATGGAGATGGAGCTCCCAAACATCACAGCAGTCTGAAGAAGCCCTTTCTTGGTGCTAGGGAAAACTCTCTTGGACTGTCAAGTTGTGGAGCACGCCATGGAACAAGCTCCTTGCAGCACAGTGCTAGGCTGCTGGCACAGACCCAGGAGAAGTTGCAAAGTAAGAACAAGCACAACCCCAAAGAAGTTCAAAACCCTTGTGGCAAGGATCATTGTAACTACAACAAGGCCACCAAGTCAGAAATGAGGAGTGGAAGTGACAGCAGCAGGCTCAGCATGATGGCTCGTGAAGCATGAAATGATGGAATCCCAGATCAGCAACAGACCCCTGAGGGAGGAGAACAAAAGTGAGGAGATAGGGAGAAGCCTTAAATGTCAAGGTGAAGGAGTTTATTCAAGGCAAACCCAACAGAGATGTCTCAGACAGGCAAATGAGCTAGTCAGTGCAGGCATCCTCTCATCTTCCAGCTCCAAACTGAGAAGGGTGATCAGCTGCCAGCCCCAGGAGGAGCAGCATTCTATCTGGAGAAGCAAAAGCCCCACAATATGCAGCCAGAGCTGCCTTCCTGGTCCAGATGAATATATGAGTGTAGCTGTACTGGAGGGAACAGATATCTTCAGGCCACACAACTTGTGTCTAGCTGTTGAGTGGCAGAAACTGGAAGCAAGTGAAACTCCTGGAGGTGTTTGGGCTAGGAGAAGTTTTTTGAGTAAAAACCACTTGGATGCTGATCAATGGACAAAACACATGGAAGAGGCAGGAGGCAGTTAAAGTAACAGGGAGGGTGAAAAGGACCCTGGAGATGGTGGAGAGGAGATTACTGTCCTGGGGACAGGTTGACAAATTCCCTTCCACTGTGACAAGGTTACCTATCTAGTTGACCAAGGGGAACCAATTGATGTCATCTTCTTGGACTTCAGTAAGGCTTTTGATACTGCCTCCCACAGCACCCTACTGGACAAAGTGTGGAGCATACAGCTCAATGAGAACATCAGGAGGTGGGGACACAACTGGCTGAGGGGTCAAGCTCAAAGGGTTATAGTAAATGGAGCTACATGGGGCTGGCAACAGGTGACCAGTGGGGTCCCACAGGGATCCCTTTTGGGGCCAGTTCTGTTTCACATCTTTATAAATGACTTGGATCTAGGACTTGAAGGCTAAATTTGTGGATGATACTAAGCTGGGAGGTGCTGTTGACTCCATTGAAGGCAGGGAGGCACTGCAGTGGGATCTGGCTAGATTAGAGGACTGGGTGGTCACCAATCATATGAAGTTTAACAAGGGCAAGTGCCAGGTTCTGCACTTGGAAAGGGGCAAACTAAAAACAACCTAGCAAGTGGGGAATGAGAGGCTGGAGAGCAGCACTGCAGAGAGGGATCTGGGAGTTTTGGTTGATGATAAATAGAGTATGAGTCAGCAGTGTGCACTGGCAGCCAACAAGGCCAACAGGATCCTGGGGTGCATCAAGCACTCCACTGCTAGCTGATGGAGAGAGGTTCTGGTCCCACTTTACTCAGTGCTAGTGCAGCCCTACCTGGGGTATTGGGTGCAGTTTGTGGCTCTACAGTACAAGAAGGATGTCAAGTTGTTGGAGAGTGTCCAGAGGAGGCCACAAGGATGGTGAAGGGCTTGGAGGGGAAAACTTAGGAGGAAAGGCTGAAGTTGCTTGGTCTGTTCAGCCTGGAGGAGACTGAGGGGAGACCTCATCCCTGTGTATAGCTTGCTCACCAGAGAGGGAGGGGTGGGTGCTGACCCCTTCTCTCTGGTGACCAGCAACAGGACCTGGGGTAACAGCATGAAGCTGTGCCAGGGGAGGTTTAGGCTGGATGTTAGGAAGAGGTTCTTTACCCAGAGGCTGGTGGAGCACTGGAACAGGCTCCCCAGGGAGGCTGTCATGGCCCCAACTCTCATGGAGTCTAAGAAGCAATTGGACAATGCACTTAGGCACATATGATGTGACTTTGGGCTTGTCCTGTGCCTATAGGAGTTGGACTTGATGATCCTAATGGGTCCCTTCCAACTCAGGACATTCTGTGTCTGTGCAGAGGCAGCTGCACATGTTCACTGCTGCTTGTGTGTTTGCTGTTAGCAGGTCATGAGGAAATGGCTTTAAAGTATTTCTTGGAGAGATTTAAAATTTTGGATGGGGTTCAAGCCTAATATCAAAATGAGTTGTTTTATTAAAAGCTTTTAAATAGAAGCTACAGAGAGTAGTCAGGACCAGGAAGGCTACTTTAGAAGGAATTTGCTCTAAACCTCTTCTACTGCACAAAAGCTTTCTAAAATATTACCTTGTAAAAATATAATTCTCTTTATCTGCAATTTAATTACATTTCCCATCGTGCCTGGGTCAATCCAGTTCACTTATTTTTGTTCTCTATTAACTCACACCTGGCCTAGGAAACTAGAAGAAAACCTGTTGATCTTCAGAGTTACTTGTGGGTTGCTTCAGGATCTCAGTGGGGTCATGAAAGGGTGTACTGGAGAAATAGGGGCTGGTGTCTCTGTCCATACTGGTGATGGCTATGAGATGGTAATATCCAAATCTGTTGTACCAGAGGCATGAGGTGAACCTCAACCTTTGACCTTGGCTGAGAGGAGATAGGATCAGCTGTGGCATTTTTTTTCAGTGCTTGTCTTCTGATAACTGCAGACATGCTTAATCCCAGTGAGGATGACCTGGGGCTTTGCCATGGGCAAATATTTCCTTGAAGTATTGAGCTGTGAAGGAGGGGATCCAAGATGATGGAGAGCTGGGCTGATTGCTGCAGTGCTGCTAAGCCTGGTGTTTTTGCAGTAAGTTCTGCAGGACTCTGCCTCTCCCCAGGCATGTTGCCTGGTGATAATGTGCTATCTCAAGGCTTGTTCCCTGCTAGTAGTGCCAGGATGTGTGGCCCAGTAGTGTTTCAGCAGAGAAGAGGCAGGTTCACTACAAGTTTCCAGGAAAAAAGGCATGACTTGTTTAACTGCAGAGGACTTTATTACATATTTCTTAGGGTTATTTTAGGCAGTCAGCTTCTTCAGGATCAAAAAAGAGACCATTGCTTGGGGCCTCCCTGAGTCTGTGACCCACAGCAGTGCCTGTGCAGCCTGTGTGACACCTGGGTGTTGTTACTGATGGCTGGGCTAAGCCTGGAGATTGGAGGCTGTGCTGCAGTCCCACTGGGTCAGTGCCGTGGCTCAGCTTGTTGTTAGAGTCACTGGGGTGCACTGGTTACCCCATACACATCCTCTGGAGGATGGAGGTGCTGGTGCAGGTGAGAAAAGGGAATCAGGCACCGAGGGAGGTTGCAGGGAACGTGCTGTGGGGCGGGAGAAGGGGAGAGAGGTGCAAGGGATCAGTCACAACACTGACCTTCCAGGTGGGTTGTTTTCTTCTGTCATCCCTTGCCCTGCAATAAGGTGCTCCCTTGCCTGTTAATGATTTTAATTGGCTCTGCCGACACCAGGGCTCTGAATGCAACTCTCTCATCCTTTCTGTCTGTGGCAACTCCTGACGATCTTGTGCTCTGAGGGAAGCAACCTTCCCGAAACCTCCGAGGAGCTGATTAAAACGATGCAGGAGGATGCTTTATTCTGACAAACCAAGGGTGACAACAGCGAGTGCTTGCACAGGCATCCTCCCTCCCCGCCTGCAGATGCTCCCTGCCAGCCTTTGGCATCCACCCCTGGTGTGGAACGGTTCCCCATCTCCAAAGGGGGAGAAGCTGGGGTTCTGCTGTCAGGTGGGTGAGGAGGGGATGCGGTGGAACATGCTGCTCTGGTGGGTTCCTCGGTAGTGCCGAGCGGTGGGAGCTGGCTGAGCAGCTGAGCCCCAGCCTGCTGGCTTGAGCCTGCTGTAGGGTTTTTGCTGGATGCAAAACTGCTTTGAGAGCTGCTCTGATCTGTGCTGCTGCTGCTGCTGCTGCCTGGAGAGAGGTGGGGAGGAGAGGAGAGGGGAGGGGAGGGGTGTCCAAGTGTGACTTTCACCCTGTGCAGGGGCTTGTCGCTGAAGAAGGCTGCTCTGCTCTCTCCACAGAGCCTCTCTGACCACACTGCCAGCTCAGACCCACCGGCAGAGAGGACAGGTCAAAGGCAGTGAGTATCTTTTTCTCTGTGTCTGTCTGTCTGCAGTGCTTCTGTGTTCAGGTTTTTTTCTGGCTTTCTCTGCATGTGAGTGAATGGTCTTAATCTCTTGAAGCCCCTGAGATCTCATGGGTTGTTTTTTTTTTTGTTAACCTTTGTGCTGCTAATTTTTTCTGTTGGGATGGCTTCTTTATCTTTGCTTAGGTGATCTCCTAGGGTAGGTTGATAACCTGAATATCATCATCACAGCTTCCCTTTACTGTCTCCCAAGGAGATACCCCTGAAGCATGTTCTTGATGAGACTGGCAATTCTCCTTGACTGAGGTCCTTTCCTAGGAAGGGGTGGGGGGGGGGTGTGGTAGGATGAATGACAGAGCAAGAGGCAGAAAACCTCAACCATGGAATCCTAGTGGGATGCATTTACCAGGTGCCACAGATTATATTTCTGAAGTCATAACTGACTGGATTTATTTGCAATCAGAGGAGAAATCCATGGGGATGTCAGCCTAGCAGTGGGGATTGCCTGCCCAGGAAATGTAGGTCTCATCCTCCATGAAGTCAGACAGACTTTGGGATCAAAGGAAAGTTCAGTGCTCCTCAGCTGTGCAGGTTGTCACTGCGTGGGCTGGTGAGGGAGTGGAAGCAGGGGAGAGCAGAAGGCTGTTTTATAACAGGACCCCAAAAAGCAGACTGCTAGGGGAAGCTGCAAGGGAGAGGGCACCTGGCTCTGCTTCCAGCTGCCACTTTGGAGCAGCAGTGGGAAAGAGGAGTTAGGGGATACTGGCCATTAGGAAATCATGTGCTGTGGCCCCACATATGGGTGAGGCTGTTAATGAGGAAATTTAGAAGGGCTTAAGGAATTACAAGGATTGATTTCAGTTAAAGCACATCAAATCAACTGGTCAGGGCAGGGATTAAGGCAATGCACTCACTGGTGTACAGTACAATCCCAGTCCCATTAATTTAGTTGGGAAGAGGCTTTGTGCCTTTTTAATGTAATCAGGTTTTAAAAGGGATCTTGCACTGAGCAGCCCAAGTTCTAGGATCAACTCATGCCCCAGCAGGATGGGGTCCTGGCTCCTCTGTGAGCAGCCTCTGTTCTCATCAGTTCCTTTGTCTCCTCCTCACTTGTCCCCTCTGTGCAAGAGGACCTGGAGGTTATCTGGAGCTTGGCCCTGTCCTGGCCTTTAAGAAGCCTTTGCCCTTTGCTCACTGTGCAGTCCTGCTCTCTGTCCCACTGGTCTCCTGGCTGGTGGACCTTGCCTTCACTCTCTGATGTGAGATTTGTTCAACTAGCTGCTTGTGTACCAAGGCTTGTGGGGACTCTACCATCCCTAATCCCCCTTCCTTACTCCTTCCCTCCCCTTTGCAGACTGTGCATTTCTGTACTGGCTCCCTGCAGGCTCCCACTACCCTGAAGAGGAGATGCTTTCTTTGAGTTGTTTTTTGTGTGAGTGCTTGAGCCTGTGATGGTGAAAAGACCAGCATCTGCAGATGTGTGAAGTCCTCCTGTTATTCTATTTGCAGTGCCAGCTTTGCCATGATGCCTGGCCAGTAACATCAGCCATGACCTGGAGAGACAGGGGCAAGAGGTAGTTGGTCTTCTTAGCAAGGTCAGCCTGGAGTTCTGCCCATTGAGGAGAGACCTTCAGAGGTGTTGAATGATGAATGTGATAATTCCAACTCCTGCCACTCCGTGGTGAGCTCTGATGCCAAACTCAAATCACTTTAGACCTGAAGCTGGACTTAACCTGCGGTCCTGGTCTTAGAAGGAAATGCTGGCTCTCTTCTGTGATCACCCCTCAACTCTGAATGTCTTCCATTGAGAAACTGACCACCTGCACTAGGAGGCAAGGACCAAATGGGTTGAGAACAACTGGCCCTCCTTTTTTACTCTTTATTTCTTTTTCAGAGGATTCTTTGATCTGTTTTTGAGTGCCAGGACATGAAACAGTAAATCCTTCCTTCAAACAGTCCTGACTGCTGTCCAAGCCAGCCAGTTAAAGGGTTAACTCTAACTGGATGCCTGAATGGCTGCTTTACTGATCCCATGGAGGTAACTGAAAAGATGTGATGCATCTCTCACCCCTGCCCATCTTGTTGCTATCTACCTCATCCAGCGAGCCTTTCAGATCGCTGCAGTGTCCCCTCTTCCCTCCTGCCCTTCCCTTGCCTCTCCACATCCTGCAGACCTGATTTCTTTCCCTCTCTTTCTCCTATGTCCCATCTTGGAAGTTCTCACCTAGAGATCAGTGTTCCATAAGACACAAGCTCCTTGCTCATGGTGCAGCATCTCTGTCCCCTCTATGCTCTGATTCTCTGCTGCGGTCCCTTGATCTCAGGCATCAGAGAAACCTGAGCAGCACTGCAGTAAATGCAGGTCACACCTCTCACTCAGAAATTCCTGAGCTTGCTAGAACAAACAGGGCAGTGAAGATAAGGGTTGGGGGCTAAGAGGCATCAGGGAAAGGTACCAGAAAGCTCCTACAGTGGACTCAGTGTCTGTTTAAGCACAGCAGGTTCAGCGTGCTCAGCCAGGAAGGTGACACCGTGCAGGCAGCATTGCTGCACTGAGGTTTGAGGGTTCTGTAGTGTAGCATCCTGAGGCTGCCACTGGCCATGGGTCCATAGATTCAGGCTGTGCAACTCTTCCTGCCCCTGGAGATCTCCAGGTTTTTGTGCCTCTTCAACACTGCAAGATGCCTGTGCTGCACCAGGGAGACACTCGTTGCATTTAATTAGCATTTCATTTGCTTGAAGAATACATTAAAATATGCAATAATAGAAACTCTCTGAAGGGCAAGAGGAGAAGAGGGAAATGGGCATGCTCCAGATTGGCTCAGTAGCTGGTGCTGAAGTGTTCTGTGAGAATTACATATGGAAGGGGGAAAAAATCCTGTGCTTCCCTCTGCAGTCACAGAAAGTGTTTGGCATCTGTTTGGTAGCAAGGCTCAGAGAAGGGCTTTCTCCAGCTTGCAAGGGGGTTCAGCAGCTGACAACTGGAGACTGGGTCACTAAATCCTCCTGCCATGGTCTGGAGGGGAGAATGGCCTTGTAAGATGTCCAGGGAATCTAGCAGAAGAAATGTCCTTGGGCTGGAGAAGCAAGTCATAGGCTCTCCCCTTCTAGAAACCATGTGAAAGCAATTAACTTGCACCTCTGTTTCTGAGAGGAGATGATGCCAGTCCTGTGTCATGTATGTATGTGTTGCATTTCCCTCTCACTTTGTCTTCCTCCCTGTACCAGGATTATGTAATGAAGGATGCTCTGGATGCTCTGGCTATCCCAAGAAGGGCTGGCAAGGACATGAGGGGCTGGTGGAGGAGCAGAGGCACTGGGGCTGGTTTGAAATTGAGAGGGGGGAAAAAAGCAATAAAGCCATTTTCTGCCTGGGTAAGCTTGTCAGGAAAGAGGCAGTTTTAGCCTGCTTATGTAACCCTGGTCTAAAGAAGCTGCATGTGGGATCAGTCCCTGTTGGAGTCTCTTGGCTCTGCAGCACAGGCTCACCTTGCAGGTGTCTTTCTCCCTCTCTTCTTCCTCCAGCCCCCTCCTGCCCTCAAGTCCTGGTGTTTGTGTTGCTTCTGGTGCTGCTGGATAGTGGTGACTGATTTCTGCTATTGCTGCTCTTTGCTCTCCTCCCACACCTGATCAAAGCAGTTCTCTCCAAGAAACCAATCCCAAAGCACAGCCTTTAATAACCTTTTTGCCACTCAGAGCAGCTGAATGACTGCTCTGGGTGAGCCTTCAGCTGCTCTGGTGCTGTGTCCATCCTTAGATGGACAGCTTGACATCTTCCTGGAGATGTTTCAGGCTTCCTCCCACAGATGAGGGAACCAAGGACATAGGTCTGAGGAGGCACAGAGCCACTGAAGTTTTTGGTTTAGTTTGGTTGCTTTGGCTTTTGTTTGCTGCTCTGGCTAGATTTATAATCACTGTCTTCTTTGATTCTCCCCTGCTCCCCCCCATTGACCACAGGAACAGAGGGATGAGGACTCGCCTGGGCTGCCTGTCTCACAAATCAGACTCCTATAATGATTTCACAGCTATTCTTCCAGACAAGCCCAACAGGGCTTTGAAGTGAGTATAGCTGCAGCATTTCACCCCCAACCCCATTTCTGGCCTCCTTCTCCCTGCCCACCACCCCTTTTAGTATTGTCTTCTTGTTGTTGTCCTTGCTATAAGCTTGTACCAGTTCTCTCAGTCACCAGCACTGCTAGGGCAGGAAGCACCTGCATCATTGGTAGGAGTTGTCCCATGAGACAGGGCATGCACCTGGTCCCCACTGCAGTACATGGGCCATGTCTGCATGTATTTGAGGCTGCAATTTACTCCTTTGGCATCATCAATCAAAGTCTGAGCAGTTGACTCAGTATTAACAGTGACCAACTCTTTTGGGTCACAGTCCTCTTTGGCTAAGCCTTGCTATTAAACACAACCCCAAAGTCCCTGTGTTAGTTTGCACAGGGCTTAAGGGAGATGCTTCAGAGAATCCAGAGTTCTGATCTGAGAGAAGTGGGCTGAGCTTCATCTGATCACAAGTCACACTGCTTACGTCTGAGCTGAGACTCTAACCTTCCCCTGAAAGTCAGGGAAGAGAAATAAATAATAGGGGAGGGGGTGGGGTTCATTTCACTTGACTTTTGGCTTTTACAGTGTAAATGTCTACACCTGAACTTGTTCCCTGGGCCTATGCTTAGAGGAAATGAGGAAAAATTGGTCCCTTTTCTGTTGTGATTCATCTGGCCTATTCTACCCACCTGCCTGAGGATGGGAGATGAAGAGAGTCAAATCCCTGCAAGCCCTTGGTGTCTCCTCCCTGGTTCTAAAGAGAGGAAATGGCCTCAAGTTGCACCAGGGGAGGTTTAGATTGGATATCAGGAAAAATTTCTTCCTTGAAAGAGTTGTTAAGAGTTGGCACAGGCTGCCCAGGGAAGTGGTGGAGTCACCATCCCTAGGGGTGATTAAAAAGCATCTAGATGCAGCACTTAGGGACATGGTTTCATGGCATGGTGGTGATAGGTTGACAGTTGGACTTGATGATCTTAGAATTCTCTTCCAACCTTAATGATTCTGTGAGTCTGTAAAGGATGATTTGCTCACCCAGAGACCTCTACATTGTAGCCCTCTGAAGTTAGGCAAGAAGAACTCCAGCCTTTCCTCAGTGTCCTTTCAAACAGCCCCAGAGGGGACCAGCAGTCATGGGTTGTCTGTAACTTCCCTCTTCCTTTCTTTACAGAAGACTGTCAACAGAAGAAGCAACAAGATGGGCAGACTCTTTTGATGTCCTTTTGTCCCATAAATGTGAGTAGAGATCAAATTACACCTTTTTTTGTTGTTGTTTTTCTTCCTCCCCCCTCATACTCTTCATAGTGGTTGTAGCTAGGGCAAAGTATGCATTGCATCCCACAGGAATGGTCCCACAGCAATGGTCCCACAGCAATGGTCCCTCAGGTAGCTGTTTGCTCCTCACCAGACAACAGTCACAGTCATTTATAGGCAGGATTTGTCCTCTGGTTCAATGGCAAGTCAGCAAGTTTCTGGGGATTCCCTTTGTCTTGACTGGGTCATCACAACTGCCCAAGTCATCAGCCCAAGGTCTGGTCTTTCTCCAGCTCCTGGAGATGCAATGAAGGGAGGATCCAAAGGCAGTAGCAGTTTATACCATCCCCTAGGTCCAGTTTTTCCACCCAAGCAAATGACAGGTTCCCAGCTCACTAACCTCCTCAAGATCTGTGGCACCCACTTCTTTCCCTCTCCCTCCAGCTGCTCTTCTGTGCAGCTCTGCCCTGCCCAAGCCTAGCTTTTGCTGGGAATGCTGTGACACAACAGAGTGCTTGGTTCAGTAACCTTGAACAACTTGCTCTGTAGCAGAGAAATCCTGTGTGGAAGCCTGTAGCAGACTCTTAATTCACAGTGATCAATGCAAACCTGAACACTTCACATCCAGAAGCCTGCTCCCCAAGTTTAATCTTCTCACCTGTGGAGATCAATCCTATCAGTTTTGTTCAGAAAAAGATTGTTCTGCTTCACCACTCTTTCCACACTGAGAAATGACAAACAGGGCAGTGAAGTTCACACTCTAGGTTCATTAATGTGCTTCTGTTGGAGAGGAAAAGAAGAGTGAGTCAGGGCTGCAGAAGAGTCACTGTGGGTGGTGAACTATTCCATTGCACTCAGGAGCTGTCTGGCTTGCTTAGAGGTTCAGGTTTTTCTGCACTTGTGTTTTAAAATACAAGTGTAAAATGACATTCTTCTTTTAAATAAAGTGTAATTTTTGCTGGATTTCTACTGAGATGCCAACAGTTTTGGCAGGGAATTAAGTGACAACTTTAAACAGGCTGCCTGTCCAAGGCAGAAAAAGCAATATATAATTTTAGCAGCAGCATCTTGTTGAGATCATTACTCTTGCAGCCAGTCTTGGTGGGGGGGGAAGGTGTAGCTGGTATGATTACCAGGAACTATTTCTTTTGTGGAAACTCAACACAAGAAGGGGAAAAAGGGACCAAAGAGGCTATAGGATGTCTGGGAGGTGGGGAGGAGAGAGGTCAGGATGTTCACATCAGTGTTAGGATTTTGTAGTCAGGCTCCTGTTCCTCCTTCACCAGTGTCAAAGCTAAGATTTTCATTAGATACAGACTGCAGCAAAAGTGCTTGGGTTACAAGAGCAGGTGGATGCACACATCTATCTGCTGGCATTATACAGACTGTTCCCTCTTCAGCTGACTGCTGTCAATAGTAAATTGAGTTCCATTGTTTCTTCCAACCCTGTCTGTTTTTATTACTACATTAACCTTATAGAGTGCTAAATGGATTATCAGAGTTTTCCCTCTTTCTAGAACAGCAAGTGTTTCTGATAACTCTCTGGCACCCAATGAAAAATATTCAGTTCCTAATAGCAACAGAGGTGATCTTTTAAAATTTAAATGACTCTTTTTGGGTGTTTTTTTTTTGTTTGTTTTTTACATCAGCAGTCATGGTGACATTGCCTGGTGATCAGTGACAAAAAAAACAAACCCCATTGTTGTTTAATAAATTCCTTTCTAAAGGAATAGATTACCACTGCTCTGCACCTGAAGTTTCTGGAATTGCTAGCCTGGCAGTCAAGTGTTATAATGATTCAGGTAGAAGAAGCTCTGCTGAAACAGAAGTGTTATTTTAGTTGCAGTGGTTTAAAGGAGAAAAGAGAGTATAGCCATAAAAGGAAATAGGTTGTGGTTTTGCTTGTATATGCTGGTATCCAGAGCACAGAAGAATTGCCAGCAGTCTGTTGTGGAAGCTGAACAAAAGAGAGTTGCATTTTTTGCTGTTAGCTATGTGCTGATGTTAGACAGGTAAGGGAGTCTTGTGCCTTATCTAACCAAAATTTGAAGGAAAAGCAGTGCCTTGGTTGTCTGTATCTGTCTGTAGTGAGGCTGCTAGGTAATAGTCTGCTTTGAGCACCCAGAGAAGGGTGGAACTGTCTCTGTGACTGCCTAGGTCAAGATGTTAGAGATTAAATAGAAAGATATTAGCCAGGGAAAATTGGACTTCATGCTTAGGGGCATGGGCTAAGGACCAGCTGGACTCAGGGAGCATTCCCCCTGGGGCTCACAGCATCAGCAGGTAGACTGCTTCTGCTTGACACATCTGTCATAAGCTCTTTCTCCACTACATGGACAGTTCATCTGTTTCAGAAAGACATTGTGATGCTGAGGGTTGCAGGGTGCTTTCTGCTGTGGTCCAATGTTATGGTGGTTTTGGATGCCTTCCAGTCAACACAGCCTTTGGGGAGGAAATAACCCAACCCCAGAATGCTGGAGTAAGGACTCAGAAGCTGGATGGAGCAGCTGAAAATGGGGTAGTATTTGTGGGTAATATTGCAAGGGGTTGGACAGATACAAATAATAACTCCAAGGGTGGATCAGGGCTCCCTAAAAGACTCTCTGAAGTGTCAAGGTGAGCAGGTTGCCCTTGTACACAGAGGAGGCTCCCAGGGCTGCAGTACTCTTGTACTCTTCCACTTCCTATTTTCATGAGTCTCCAAAAGATTCCTAAATGGAAGTGACCTGAACAGGGATCATGTGTTATACAGACCCTCTAGAGAGTGTCACTATGCTCTTTTTTGTCAAATATCCCTTGAGGGGTTCTGGCCCTGTGGAGCTCCTCCCCTTCCCTCTCCTCTGATTGTTTTACTTGTAGGTAGTGTTTGATCCTGACATGGTGCTGCCTGACAGCATCTCGAGTGGAGGATTGAAAACCCCCAGGTTTGGGAGCAGTTGCATGTCTCCAGAGATTCCTAGACTGGGCAGTGCCCATCTGTATAGAGTGCTCTGCTTTGGATTAATCCCCCAGTCATTTAAGGAAGAATTTGTGTTGATATTAGCAGGTGAGTGTGAGCAGGAAAAGCAGAAAGGTGCCCTCTGTCACACCTCCACCTTCATTTTGCACTGGCACTGGGACTTGAGCAGAAACTGGTTGGATGGCTGAGTCCAGAGGGTTGTGCTCAATGGAGTCAAGTCTGGTTGGTGGTGTCCCTCAGGGGTCAGTGTTGGGGCCTCTCCTGTTCAACATCTTTATTGATGACTTGGATGAGGGGATAGAGTGCACCCTTAGTAAGTTTGCAGATGACACTAAGCTGGGTGGGAGGGTTGATCTGCTTGAGGGTAGGGAGGCTCTGCAGAGGGACCTAGATAGGCTGGATAGATGGGCAGAGGCCAATGGGATGAGTTTTAATAAGGCTAAATGTAAAGTCCTGCATTTTGGGTGTAACCACCCCCAGCAGCACTACTGGCTCGGGGAGGAGTGGCTGGAGAGCTGCCCAGCAGAGAAGGACCTGGGGGTGCTGATTGACAGCCAACTGAACATGAGCCAGCAGTGTGCCCAGGTGGCTAAGAAGGCCAATGGCATCCTGGCTTGCATCAGGAA